>WNWK01002030.1:220000-234596 GCA_009830355.1 Cherax destructor | reverse complement strand
GCTCACACTCCAACAGCACGTCAAGTATTAAAAACCATATGCCTCCATTCACTCCTATCAAATACGCTCACACATGCTTGCTGGAAGTCCAAGCCCTCGCACACAAAACTTCCTTTACCCCTCCCTCCAACCTTTCCTAGGCCGACCCCTACCCCGCCTTCCCTCCACTACAGATTTATACACTCGAAGTCACTCTGTCTCGTTCCATTCTCTCTACATGTCCAAACCACCTCAACAACCCCTCCTCAGCTCTCTGGACAATCGTTTTGGTAATCCCGCACCTCCTCCTAATTTCCAAACTCCGAATTCTCTGCATTATATTCACACCACACATTGACCTCAGACATGACATCAGACATGACATATATATATTATATATATATATATATATATATTTTATATATATATATTTTATATATATATATATATGTGTCGTGCCGATTAGGTAAAATTTGCTATTTTGGCTTAAGTAGCAACGCTCACCTTGCCATATAAGACAAGTGAAAATTTGTGTATGCAATAATTTCGCCAAAATCATTCTGAACCAAACGAAAAAAATATATTTCATAGTGTTTATTTTTTATTAATTTAATGTTAACGTATCTAAAATATATTTAGTTGGGTTAGGCTAAATTAAATTGCGCTTGTTGTAATAAGGTTAGGTAGGTTTTCAAAGTTTCTCTTGGTACAAAATTATAAATTCTTACATTAACATAAATGAAAAAAATATATCTTTAAACGTATAAGAATTTTTTTTAGAAAGGACTTAATTTTAGATGAGTTCTTGCTAATTGACCAGTTTTACCTAATCGGCACGACATATATATATATATATATACATGTATATATATATATATATATATATATATATATATATATATATATATATATATATATATATATATATATATATATATATAATATACATATATTGCAGGTATGTACATGAAGGAAGGGGTGGGGAGGGTGAGGGTGAGGGCGAAAGATCGTGTGTAGGGGGATTCAGGTTTACCGGGGGAGAAGGGGTTTAAGCGTTAGTGGGGAGGAGGAGTGTTGTGGGAGGAGTTTATTGGGAGAAGGGGTGTAGTGGGGAGGAAGGGTTTAGTGGGGAGGAGGGGTTTAGTGGGGTGGAGGATGTGTGGGGAGGATGGGTGTAGTGGGGAGGAGGGGTGTAGTGGGGAGGAGGGGTGTTATGGAGAGGAGGGCTCTTGTGGAGAGGAGAGGAGTGGTGTTGTGGGGAGGAGGGGTGTAGGATGTAGTGGAGAGGAGGGGTGTAATGGGGTGGAGGGTGTAGCTGGGAGGACGGGTGTTGTGGAAAGGAGGGGTGTAGTGGGGTGGAGTGTGTTGTGGAGAGAAGGGTTGTAGTGGGGAGGAGGGGTGTTGTGGGGAGGATGGTGTAGCGGGGAAATCGGGTATTGTGAGGGGGAGTGGCGGGGAGGTGGGGGCTGCCTTGACCCAGAGGCTGACTACAAGTGAAAGTTGCTGCAGCCTCCCCTCTTTGCCCCTCCATCCCTCCCCATCCCTCACCCTCCGGGGGCAACGACCGCTGCCCTTCACCCCTCCCCTGCCCCAATCCCCCCTAGCCTATCCTCCTTTCTCACCTGGGCCTCACTACTTTAATGTTACTCCCTACCCCCACTACCACCCCAGTGCTCCCACCTCCATTACCACCCCAGTACTCCCACCCTCACTACAACCCCAGTACTCCCACCCCCCACTACCCCTCAATACTCCCACCCCACCACCACCAAAATACTCTCATCCCAGTACTCCCACCCCAGTACTCTCTCCCTCACCTCCACCCCAGTACTCCCACCCTCACCTCCACCCCAGTACTCCCACCCTCTCCACCCCAGTACTCCCACCCTCACCTCCATCCCAGTACTCCCACCTCCACTCCAGTACTCCCACCCCTCACTACTCCCAACCCCCTACCACCTCAATACTCCCCACACTACTACCCCTATACTCCCACCCCCACACCCCTTGCCCTTCAAATCTCAGTTGTGTCTCACACCATGCTTGTCTGACCCCCTCGCCCCGCCCCCTCTCCACATTATTGCACTCACCTGCTTAACACCCTCCTACGTCTCCCCCTCTACATAACCACCTTCCTGTCACCCCTTACTCCCTACAGGGAGGAGGAAACACATCATGTACCTGTGGGTTATTTGTAGTCGCTTCCTGGGGTGCCGGCCGGGTCCTAGACCAGGACCTCCAGGTAGCTACAATAAGTTATAACAGACCAGGACCTCCAGGTAGCTAGAGTGAGTTATAACAGACCAGGACCTCCAGGTAGCTACAGTAGGTTATATCAGACCAGGACCTCCAGGTAGCTACAGTAGGTTATAACAGACCTGAACCTGCAGGTAGCTACAGTAGGTTATAACAGACCTGAACCTCCAGGTAGCTACAGTAGGTTATATCAGACCAGGACCTCTAGGTAGCTAGAGTAAGTTATAACAGACCAGGACCTCAAGGTAGCTAGAGTAAGTTATAACAGACCAGGACCTCCAGGTAGCTAGAGTAAGTTATAACAGACCAGGACCTCCAGGTAGCTAGAGTAAGTTATAACAGACCAGGGCCTCCAGGTAAGCTACAGTAAGTTATAACAGACCTGGACCTCCAGGTAGCTACAGTAAATTATAACAGATCTGGACCTCCAGGTAGCTACAGTAAGTTATAACAGACCAGGGCCTCCAGGTAGCTACAGTAAGTTATAACAGACCTGGACCTCCAGGTAGCTACAGTAAGTTATAACAGACCTGAACCTCGAGGTAGCTACAGTAAGTTATAACAGACCAGGACCTCCAGGTAGCTACAGTAAGTTATAACAGACCTGGACCTCCAGGTAGCTACAGTAAGTTATAACAGACCTGGACCTCCAGGTAGCTACAGTAAGTTATAACAGACCAGGACCTCCAGGTAGCTACAGTAAGTTATAACAGATCTGGACCTCCAGGTAGCTACAGTAAGTTATAACAGACCTGGACCTCCAGGTAGCTACAGTAAGTTTTAACAGACCTGGACCTCCAGGTAGCTACAGTAAGTTATAACAGACCTGGACCTCCAGGTAGCTACAGTAAGTTATAACAGACCTGGACCTCCAGGTAGCTACAGTAAGTTATAACAGACCTGGACCTCCAGGTAGCTACAGTAAGTTATAACAGACCTGGACCTCCAGGTAGCTACAGTAAGTTATAACAGACCTGGGTGCATGTCAGTGTGCTGTGTATCTTCACATATTGCATCACACAGTGTGAAGTGTGTACGTCAAGTAATGAAGTGTGTACGTCAAGTAATGAAGTGTGTACGTCAAGTAATGAAGTGTGTACGTCAAGTAATGAAGTGTGTACGTCAAGTAATGAAGTGTGTACGTCAAGTAATGAAGTGTGTACGTCAAGTAATGAAGTGTGTACGTCAAGTAATGAAGTGTGTACGTCAAGTAATGAAGTGTGTACGTCAAGTAATGAAGTGTGTACGTCAAGTAATGAAGTGTGTGTGCTGGCAGACTTCAGTAGTGACTGCCAGTGCTAACCTCTGGTGGTCGGTTTTATATAGACCATTCCTCCTTTTTGGTTTCCTTTTGATTACTTAAGGATACTTCTTCTGGTCAGGTTTATATTTTTATCAGTAGTGTATCCTACTGTTAAAAGGTTGGAATTGTTATTGGAGAGTGTAGGGGTCAATGTGTAAATTTTATTTTTGAGTAGCATATGTTTTATTTTGTGCAATAACTTGAGTGTGCCTCTTCTGAATGGTTTCTATCTTAAATGACTGATGCATCATATGGATAGGATGGCACCCTGTAAGTTTAGGCTGTGTAGTTATAAATTTGCCAATTTACTAATATATTAATGAATTTGGAAAGTTAACACTCTTGGAATCGTTAAATTCTGAACAATAACTGGAGAATGCCTGTGTTGATCGCCTACAATCTTTCAGTGATGTCAGACTCTGCTTAAAAAAAGTTCCCACTGATTTTATGCTATTACTTTTAATTTGACAATTTTATTAAAGAAATTGGTTTCTGCGCAGTAACTGGAGAATACTTCTTCTGGCCGTCTTCAAACCTTGAACGCTGTTGCACCTTTCTTAGAGAAAGGTATTTTGATATTAAGTGGTCTTAACCTATTATTACAGTTTTGTACTATTTCATTTATCATCTTTACTGTTTTTCTTTCTTAAGCCTCTAGATACTTACAGTAAGGTGCCCCAGTAACATCTTGCCATGGAATTTGAAATTCCTCTTTGTTTCTCTTAACGTAAGAAGAATCTTTTATTTTCTCTTCTGTTATAATTAATCGTACTTCTCTGCACTGTGCATTAAGTTAATTCTGTGCTACTTTCATTTTGTCACGACATTGGGATTGAATCATTACATCATCAGCATACCCTACGTGGGCCACACCGTTACCATACTTGATTTTGGCAACTGTATGCATTAGAACATTAAACAATATAGGACTAAGGACACCTCCTTGGGGGGATAACAAGCCGTTGTATTTTTTTTTTTGCTCTACCGTTTACAAGATGAGCATGAGATGCACAATAAACTATCTGCACAGGCGACACAACTAACTCCTTGGCGTGTACCAAGTTCTATTCTCTTAGGTAAGACATTTTATTATGGCTTGACAAAGTACCTGGAGAGCGAAACGTTGCCGCAATAAAATGTCACATACCCCTGCAGAGGATTGAACCAAACCATACTGGTAATGTCTTTGATTGTGGTGGATGTAGAGGCAGATACTTGGAGTTCGGTGTTGGAAAGATGCTGCACACGTGTTTGGCAACAGAGTTAGTAGATTATTATTATAATCAAAAGAAGCGCTAAACCACAAGGGTCATACTGCGCAGCAGGGCAGGGCAGGGCAGGATGCAGGGATATTGGGTAGTAAGAGGGAGAGGGATGATTATTATGTTATGGAGTGCAGCGGGGCAGTGGATAGTGCAGGGATAGAGGGTAACAAGAGATTGAGGTAGAAGGGACTGAGGGGAGTGCTAGAGGCATCATCTTCAGAGTTTGTGTAGTAAATCATTTGCTGTCAACAGAGTTAGTAGAGAGGACTGTGTATCATCTCTCGGCGGTATCATGTCTGGGGTGAGTTGAAGATGTTATATACCCAGTGTGTGCATTCTCTGATGAAGTGATGATGATAGTGGAGCTTAGAAAATACTTGTTTGATGAAAGAACATTCTTCGTAAAAGAATTCACTACTTCAGATTTTGGTATCGTGGTTAAAGTCTTCCACCAGTGTAATAAACTGATAAAGCCGTCAGGGCAGGTGAAACCTTTCGTCATTAAAGATTCTTAATGGTGCCCATGTATCTAACTCTTCAACTTGTCGGTATTATATAGCATTTATAACATGATACCTGCCTGGTATCATGTGCATACATCTGCCTGGTATAAGTGTAAGCAAATTAGCATACGTCTGCCTGGTATAAGTGTAAGCAAATTAGCATACATCTGCCTGGTATAAGTGTAAGCAAATTAGCATACATCTGCCTGGTATAAGTGTAAGCAAATTAGCATACATCTGCCTGGTATACGTGTAAGCAAATTAGCATACATCTGCCTGGTATAAGTGTAAGATCGGCGAAATGTAGTCTTTAATACACTTACGCGAATTTTTTTAAAAATTTTATAGTCCTGATACTCGGTGGATGAAGCCATATTGGTGTGGCCGCTATTCTATACCACCGACATCCCATGGGTGTCATAGGGGTTCGTTAGCCCATATCTTCACCTCTACCTGCTCCTTCCTCGGGGCTTTCAGGAGGTGACTCAACCCATGCCCATATGTTTACCTCCACCTGCTCCTTCGTGGTCGTCAGCTGTGCCAACCCATACTCATACTGTACTTCAAGGATAAAGGTCTTTACTGACGGGTCTAAGAGCGATACTGGTGATATTTTTGCTGTGATTGTCGATAAGGACTCTTAGTTAAAGTACTCGGTTATCAAGAGCCCACTGTGCTCTCTGCGGACCTCCATACAATCCTCGCTGCTCTTGCTCTGATAGCTGCCTTACATGATTCTTAGTTCACTTTACACTCATATTTTCAATGTGCTGTCTGTTCTATCCGCCCCATAGACCAAAAGATCCAGCGAGAGTTAGCGCGTGTCATGCACAGCACAAGGATATGGAGTTCTGTTGGTGCGTGGGCCATGTTAGTGTCCAAAGAAATGAACAGGCGGATTCAGAGGCACAGGCTGGTGGTCTTCAGTAGACTTTTATCTGACAGGACTTTATGGGCCATATCTACAGATGTGGCGGGTCTAGTGGGCCCTGCAGATTTCGAGTAAGTGTGTGGCCCTCCGCATTCAACAGGAATCATAACTTTGAGATGATTTATATAATTTTCGAGGTGCTTGTAGGGACGTCTGGGAAGTTTTAGGAGAGTTGTTTTGCATTAATAATTTAATGGAGTTCTTAATTGCTATTGGTTATTTTAACCTGATATGATAGTATTTATTTGTGTTGAGTGGTCATGTTCATTGCATGAATATATTTCATTGTGTTTGTTTATTATTAAATTATTGTAAACTTATCTAAAATATTCTTAGTTGGATTAGGCTAAATTAAATTGCGCTTGTTATAATAAGGTTAGGTAAGTTTTCTAAGGTTCTTTTGGTACAAAATTATTAATTTTTACATTAACATAAATGAAAAATATATATCTTTAAACGTATAAGAGAAAATTTTAGAAATGACTTAATTTAAAATGAGTACTTGCTAATTGACCAATTTTACCTATTCGGCATAACATTTATATATATATATATATATATATATATATATATATATATATATATATATATATATATATATATATATATATATATATATAAAGATAGGTAATAGTACGAGTACAGTTGTTGGTCACATCTTAATAATATTTGTGTTTTCATTTATAATTTTGTAGAGTGTAATAAATGTTGTTTTTGACTCATGGTAATTTTTAATAGTATAAAATTAGTCAAATAAGATGTCATGGTTACTCTGTTTATTAGTTATGCCAGTGTAAGTTTTCCCCGAGGTAAACATTAACAGTGAGGTACCCCCTGCATGGGAGAGTTGCCAGGTATGGCCTTGAGTGAACACGTATCCTGTATTTGTTTACAGGGAATTGTTAGCGACTGCTCTCTTATTGATGTTAACACCAGTTATTGCGGTAATAAATAAGACACATGTGCAACATCTGCATATTTTTTTTTCAGTACAGTACAGAGATTATGTACTGAAGACAATGTAGGATGAGGTAAACATTCCCACAGTCTTAATAAGTGTTCAGTCCCTTAGCCTTGATCAGTCTGCTGCACAGACAGGAGGATAGATATATACTGGAGACAGTAGGATAGACATACTGGAGGCAGGAGGATAGACATATACTGGTGGCAAGAGGATAGACACATATACTGGAGGCAGGATGATAGACTCATATACTGGATTCAGGAGGATAGACATATACTGGAGGCAGGAGGATAGACATATACTGGAGGCAGGAGGATATACATATACTGAAGGCAGAAGGATATACATATACTGGAGGCAGGAGGATATACACATATACTGGAGGCAGGAGGATAGACACATATACTGGAGGCAGGAGGATAGGCATATACTGGATTCAGGAGGATAGACATATACTGGAGGCAGGAGGATAGAAATATACTGGTGGCAATAGGATAGACACATATACTGGTGGCAAGAGGATAGACACATATACTGGAGGCGGGAGGATAGACACATATACTGGAGGCAGGATAGACATATACTGGAGGCAGGAGGATAGTCACATATACTGGTGGCAAGAGGATAGACACATATACTGGAGGCGGGATTATAGACACATATACTGAAGGCAGGATAGACATATACTGGAGGCAGGAGGATAGTCACATATACTGGTGGCAAGAGGATAGACACATATACTGGAGGCGGGATTATAGACACATATACTGAAGGCAGGATAGACATATACTGGAGGCAGGAGGATAGTCACATATACTGGTGGCAAGAGGATAGACACATATACTGGAGGCGGGAGAATAGACATATAGTGGAGGCAGGAGGATAGTCACATATACTGGATTCAGGAGGATAAACATATACTGGAGGTGGGAGGATAGACATATACTGGAGGCAGGATAGACATATACTTGAGGCAGGATGATAGTCACATATACTGGTGGCAAGAGGATAGACACATATACTGGAGGCGGGAGAATAGACATATACTGGAGGTAGGAGGATAGACACATATACTGGATTCAGGAGGATAGACATATACTGGAGGCGGGAGGATAGACATATACTGGAGGCGGGAGGATAGACATATACTGGAGGCAGGAGGATAGACATATACTGGAGGTGGGAGGATAGACATATACTGGAGCCAGGATAGACATATACTGGAGGCAGGATAGACATATACTGGAGGCAGGATGATAGTCACATATACTGGTGGCAAGAGGATAGACACATATACTGGAGGCGGGAGAATAGACATATACTGGAGGCAGGAGGATAGACATATATTGGAGGTGGGAGGATAGACATATACTGGAGCCAGGATAGACATATACTGGAGGCAGGAGGATAGTCACATATACTGGTGGCAAGAGGATAGACACATATACTGGAGGCGGGAGAATAGACATATACTGGAGGTAGGAGGATAGACACATATACTGGATTCAGGAGGATAGACATATACTGGAGGCGGGAGGATAGACATATACTGGAGGCAGGAGGATAGACATATACTGGAGGTGGGAGGATAGACATATACTGGAGCCAGGATAGACATATACTGGAGGCAGGAGGATAGTCACATATACTGGTGGCAAGAGGATAGACACATATACTGGAGGCGGGAGAATAGACATATACTGGAGGTAGGAGGATAGACACATATACTGGATTCAGGAGGATAGACATATACTGGAGGTGGGAGGATAGACATATACTGGAGGCAGGAGGATTGTCACATATACTGGTGACAAGAGGATAGACACACACTAGAGACAGAAGAGACGGGCAACAGTTACGGAGAGAAGATAACTTGTTTGCGCTTATATGATAAAAACTATCCGATTCTTTTTTTTCTGAATATCGAGTATGTGAGAGGATCATGCTCTGGAAGTTTCGAATTCCCAATAAGCTGCTGAGCTCCAAAGTAACCCTATAGATTTTTTTTTTTTTTTGGCGTGAAGCGAAAGTTAATATGAATTAAAATGTGTATGATCATCGTCGAAAATTACTGAAATATCACATAGGTCATATACACTCAGTGGTCACTTTATTAGGTACATCCTTCTAGTGCCTGGTAAAGACATCCACTTTGCCCCCAGGGCATCCTGAATTCTTCGTGGCGTGGATTCAAGGTGTTGGAAACATTCATTAGAGATTCTGGTACTTGTTGACATAATAGCTTTACGCAGTTGCTGCAGATTTGTTGGTTGCATATTCATGCTGCAACTCTCCCGTTATCCCACATCTTCGGTCAAAGTCACTTACTAAGGGTCACATTTCTGCTCCATTCTGATGTTCAGTCTGAACAACAACTGATTATTATTATTATAACCAACACTAAGCGCTAAAGAAAAACAACTGAACTTCTTGACCATGACTGCATGCTTTTAGGCATTGAGATGCTGCCAAGTAATTGGCAAATTAGATATTTGCATTACCTAGCAGGTTAATGCCACTAAGTGTATATTAAATTTCACTTATGTCAAATACTAAAATTGTAATAACACGCGTTAGAAAAGTCGTAGACATGAAGACAAGATTTTTAAAATATATTTTCCCATTCAATTTTTTTACATAAATAATAACCCAAACACGATATGGCCAATCACCCCCAGAAGCCTTCATCACAGGTGGCCATATAATATATATATATATATATATATATATATATATATATATATATATATATATATATATATATATATATATATATATATATATATATACTAGTAATTATATATATATACAGTGAACCTCGGTACTCGAACAGCTCCGTACTCGAACAGTTCGGTACTCCAATGCTTTGTTCGGCAAAAAAATCGCTCGGTAGTCGACCGTTTGCTCAGCACTAACAAACACGACCTGCCAGAACATGTCCTTCAGTCTCCCGCAGTTGTCGCTCAGTCCAAAACTCCGCTGAACTTCACTGTAAACTATTTCGTGTTTCTTCGCATTTTGTTTTTATTTGTATAAATAAATCACCAAAGGGCCTAAGAAGATTAGTGATAACAGCCAACCAAAAAGAAAATTGGTTAGTGTGTGTTTGCCCTGATGTAAACACCGCCTACTTATCTCTATATAATATGCCTTTTATTATTAATTTTGGCGTTTTTATTGTGCTTCTAGGTTATCTATCTTGTTTCTGATATCAATTTGGAATAAATGTGATAGATAACCTTAATTACTAATATTAGTGTAATTACACAACATTGTATTCATAGTATCCAGCTATCAAGATGACTCATCATATACTGAATGCTCCTTCTGCTGGCCCCTCCCTCTCTCTATTATAGCTCCTCCCACTTTGGACCTCCTCTTATATTACGCTTGCTTTCCATTTTGAATTTTTATTCACACAAAAAATAAATTTACTATGGTATAACTAATATCAGCACATTTGTGAAAGCACATTAGACCCACCAGTTGATGTGTAATGGACGCGTGATGTTATTTGTTTACTCTTGAACATCAGCAAAATTCTTAACATTTTCGCTACTTTGAGCTCAATTTCAGGGTACTTTTAGTCTGTAAACCATTCAGAATCATCTAGATTTCGGTAATATATCTTTCATTCTATCAAATGAGACCAAGGAAACGAGAATACACTCATAAATACCATACGATAATACACCGCAAAGTCGCTGTAAGTGTATTTTTGGGGGTCTGAAATGGATTAATCTAATTTACATTATTCCTTATGGAAAAATTCGTTTGGTACTCGAACAGCCTTCTGGAATGAATTAAGTTCAAGTACTGAGGTTCCAGTTTATTTATATAATCTCTCAGTCCACAGCAGGATTTGAACCTGCACACTATCCATCAAAGTACGTAGTACCCGGGATATGGCCGAGTAGAAAAGGTACTACAGGGGAACCCCGAGTTTCGCTGTAATCTGTTCCAGGAGCTAGGTCTAAACTCGAAGCGGCCGAAAGTCGAAGCAGTATTTCCCATAAGAAATAATGTATATACAATTAATCCATTCCACGCAAAAATATATAAAAAAAAAAAAAAAATTAAAGAATAAATACTATAGTATTACATACAGAAAACAATGAGAAATAAATATAAAGCACTAATTTTAGTGGATAAATGAACATTTAAATCAGTTTTACCTCTATTGAAGACTCTTGTTGGCGTATGAGAGAGGCAGGAGAGTTTGTTTGGAGGCAGGACAGGATGGTCCTTCAATATGACACTAATATCAACTCTACGGCTTATTTATCTAGCACAATTCATCTAATATGACATAATAAACAATATTAATAACATTGAAACATGATATATACTCTAGAATGAATAAAATATGTCATATGTCTCTCTCCCTAACCGACGAGTGTTGCTGTGTTGTTTGTTGTTGGGTGTATAAGGGCCACTGAAAGATAAGCCTTACATAGTAGTGGTGATGGCGGTGTTATCAGTCGCCCTGTATAACTCCAACAACATTGGAGGAGTCAGTTTCGTGCTGTCCTTTTCCTATTGATTAATCGATTAATCTAATCGCTTAACTTGCTACACTGTTAATGCTACACTTTATCGCTGGCTGGTGCTATAGCCTTTATCGACTTGTGCTGCTTTAGTATCGTACATATCGTAGAATCACTGAAGAAGACACATTCTTCCCTCTCTCTTCCTCCTCCACTTTGGTACTTGGGTACAATTTCTTTCTTAAATTCTATCGTGTTTGTCACTTTCTTTACCAAAGGGCTGCCACTATGAAGTTTCTTTGGGCCCATGGTGGCTTATTTCAGTCACAATTAATAAACAAGCACTAAACACAATGAATTTATTGTGAAATGTTTGGATGAGCGTGCAGGGTAATGTTCACTCAAGGATAAACAAAGCTAGACTGGCTCAAGATGCCTGTGCGGTCCGAAACTCAACTCGGGGCAACGGCCGAAAGTCGGGGCAAAATTAGGCCAAAATTAGGCAAAAAAAAGCAACCGAAACTCGAAGCAGCCGATACTTGGGGTGGCCGAAACTCGGGGTTCCACTGTACGTACTTTGATGCAGTGTGTAGGTTAGAATCCTGCTATGGACTGAGAGATAATGTTTGTAAATAATTTTGCCTGCCTGTTTGCGAATTGTTAATCATATTATATATATATATATATATATATATATATATATATATATATATATATATATATATATATATATATATATATATATATATATATATATATGATTGCCGATGTTATGAATGAAAAGAAGTTGGATGTCCTGGCCCTAAGCGAAACAAAGCTGAAGGGGTAGGCGAGTTTCAGTGGGGAGAAATAAATGGGATTAAGTCAGGAGTATCTGAAAGAGTTAGAGCTAAGGAAGGGTAGCAATAATGTTGAAGGATCAGTTATGGAAGGAAAAGAGGGAATATGAATGTGTAAATTCAAGGATTATGTGGATTAAAATAAGGGTCGGATGCGAAAAGTGGGTCATAATAAGCGTGTATGCACCTGGAGAAGAGAGGAGTGTAGAGGAGAGAGAGAGATTTTGGGAGATGTTAAGCGAATGTATAGGAACTTTTGAACCAAATGAGAGAGTAATTGTGGTAGGGGACCTAAATGCTAAAGTGGGAGAAACATGCAGAGAGGGTGTAGTAGGTAAGTTTGGGGTGCCAGGTGTAAATGATAATGGGAGCCCTTTGATTGAACTTTGTATAGAAAGGGGTTTAGTTATAGGTAATACATATTTTAAGAAAAAGAGGATAAATAAGTATACAAGATATGATGTAGGGCGTAATGACAGTAGTTTGTTGGACTATTTATTGGTAGATAAAAGACTGTTGAGTAGACTTCAGGATGTACATGTTTATAGAGGGCCACAGATATATCAGATCACTTTTTAGTTATAGCTACAGTGGGAGTAAAAGGTAGATGGGATACAAGGAAAATAGAATCAGTAAGTAAGAGAGAGGTGAAGGTTTATAAACTAAAAGAGGAGGCAGTTAGGGTAAGATATAAACAACTACTGGAGGATAGATGGGCTAGTGAGAGTGTAGGCAATGGGGTCGAAGAAGTATGGGGTAGATTTAAAAATGTAGTGTTAGAGTGTTCAGCAGAAGTTTGTGGTTACAGGCGAGTGGGTGCGGGAGGGAAGAGGAGCGATTGGTGGAATGATGATGTAAAGAGAGTAGTAAGGAGAAAAAGTTAGCATATGAGAGGTTTTTACAAAGTAGAAGTGATGCAAGGAGGGAAGAGTATATGGAGAGAAAAAGAGAGGTTAAAAGAGTGGTGAAGCAATGTAAAAAGAGAGCAGATGAGAGAGTGGGTGAGATGTTATCAGCAAATTTTGTTGAAAATAAGAAAAAGTTTTGGAATGAGATTAATAAGTTGAGGAAGCCTAGAGAACAAATGGATTTGACAGTTAAAAATAGGAGAGGAGAGTTATTAAATGGAGAGTTAGAGGTATCGGGAAGATGGAGAGAATATTTTGAGGAGTTGTTAAATGTTGATGAAGACAGGGAAGCTGTGATTTCGTGTGTAGGGCAAGGAGGAATAACATCTTGTAGGAGTGTGGAAGAGCCAGTTGTGGGTGTGGGGGAAGTTCGTGAGGCAGTGGGTAGAATGAAAGGGGTAAGGCAGCTGGGATTGATGGGATAAAGATAGAAATGTTAAAAGCAGGTGGGGATATAGTTTTGGAGTGGTTGGTGCTATTATTTAATAAATGTATGGAAGAGGGTAAGGTACCTAGGGATTGGCAGAGAGCGTGTATTGTTCCTTTGTATAAAGGCAAAGGGGACAAAAGAGAGTGCAAAAATTATAGGGGAATAAGTCTGTTGAGTGTACCTGGTAAAGTGTATGGTAGAGTTATTATTGAAAGAATCAAGAGTAAGACAGAAAGCAGGATAGCAGATGAACAAGGGGGCTTTAGGAAAGGTAGGGGGTGTGTAGACCAAGTGTTTACAGTGAAACATATAGGTGAACAGTATTTGGATAAGGGTAAAGATGTTTTTGTGGCATTTATGGATTTGGAAAAGGCGTATGATAGGGTAGATAGGGGGGCAATGTTGCAGATGTTGCAGGTGTATGGAATAGGAGGAAGGTTACTGAAAGCAGTGAAGAGTTTTTATGAGGATAGTGAGGCTCAGGTTAGAGTGTGTAGGAGGGAGGGGACTATTTCCCAGTAAAAGTGGGCCTTAGACAAGGATGTGTGATGTCACCGTGGTTGTTCAATATATTTATAGATGGGGTTGTAAGAGAAGTGAATGCGAGGGTCTTGGCAAGAGGTGTTGGGCTAAAAGATAAAGAAGCAAATACAAAGTGGGAGTTGTCACAGTTGCTTTTGCTGATGACACTGTGCTTTTGGGAGATTCTGAAGAGAAGTTGCAGAGGTTGG
>WNWK01002030.1:210000-215000 GCA_009830355.1 Cherax destructor | reverse complement strand
GCTTCTAGAGCAGTGTATTGTAGGTGCTTCTAGAGCAGGGTGTATTGTAGGTGCTTCCAGAGCAGGGTGTATTGTACGTGCTTCCAGAGCAGGGTGTATTGTAGGTGCTTCCAGAGCATGGTGTATTGTTGGTGCTTCCAGAGCACGGTGTATTGTTGGTGCTTCCAGAGCAAGGTGTGTTGTTGGTGCTTCCAGAGCACGGTGTATTGTTGGTGCTTCCACAGCAAGGTGTATTGTAGGTACTTCTAGAGCAAGGTGTATTGTTGGTGCTTCCAGAGCAAGGTGTTTTGTTGGTGCTTCCAGAGCAGGGTGTATTGCTGGTGCTTCCAGAGCAGGGTGTATTGTAGGTACTTCTAGAGCAAGGTGTATTGTTGGTGCTTCCAGAGCAGGGTGTATTGTTGGTGCTTCCAGGGCAGGGTGTATTGTTGGTGCTTCCAGAGCAAGGTGTATTGTTGGTGCTTCCAGAGCAGGGTGTATTGTTGGTGCTTAAGGATCAAGGTGTATTGTAGGTACTTCTAGAGCAAGGTGTATTGTTGGTGCTTCTAGAGCAAGGTGTATTGTTGGTGCTTCCAGGGCAGGGTGTATTGTAGGTGCTTCCACAGCAAGGTGTATTGTTGGTGCTTCCAGAGCAAGGTGTATTGTTGGTGCTTCCAGAGCAAGGTGTATTGTAGGTGCTTCCAGAGCAAGGTGTATTGTATGTACTTCTAGAGCAATGTGTATTGTTGGTGCTTCCAGAGCAAGGTGTATTGTTGGTGCTTCCAGAGCAGGGTGTATTGTAGGTGCTTCCAGAGCAGGGTGTATTGTAGGTGCTTCCAGAGCAAGGTGTATTGTTGGTGCTTCCAGAGCAAGGTATATTGTTGGTGCTTCCAGAGCAAGGTGTATTTTAGGTGCTTCTAGAGCAAAGTGTATTGTTGGTGCTTCTAGAGCAAGGTGTATTGTTGGTGCTTCCAGAGCAAGGTGTATTGTTGGTGCTTCCAGAGCAGGGTGTATTGTATGTGTTTCCAGAGCAAGGTGTATTGTTGGTGCTTCTAGAGCAAGGTGTATTGTTGGTGCTTCAAGAGCAAGGTGTATTGTTGGTGCTTCCAGAGCAATGTGTATTGTTGGTGCTTCCAGAGCAAGGTGTATTGTTGGTGCTTCCAGAGCAAGGTGTATTGTTGGTGCTTCCAGAGCAAGGTGTATTGTTGGTGCTTCCAGAGCAAGGTGTATTGTAGGTGTTTCCAGAGCAAGGTGTATTGTTGGTGCTTCCAGAGCAAGGTGTATTGTTGGTGCTTCCAGAGCAAGGTGTATTGTTGGTGCTTCCAGAGCAGGGTGTATTGTAAGTGTTTCCAGAGCAAGGTGTATTGTTGGTGCTTCCAGAGCAAGGTGTATTGTTGGTGCTTCCAGAGCAAGGTGTATTGTTGGTGCTTCCAGAGCACGGTGTATGATAGGTGCTTCCAAAGCAGGGTGTATTGTAGGTGCTTCCAAAGCAGGGAGTGTTGTAGGTAAACGCCTCACAATTGTAAGCTTAAAATCTTACTTGTGTTCACTAGTCTAGAGACTTGGTAAAACTTGAAGTGCATTTTGTACCAGTTTTTTTAACTGAATAAATATATCTTGTACAAATATATTTGATGACTACATGAGACAAAAAGTTACAATGTAAAATACCTTATTAACAATTCATCAAATCATATACTAAATGTAAGTTAATCAACCCACGAATGATAACTATTCCAAGTCCAACACTGGACTAATATATCACACAACACCTGCACAAATATCTCTGTGTGCAACTCACTAGCATGCGACATTAAGTCCACACAGTGTATGAGTGTGTGTGATACCATCTAGTCACAACTAATTATTCAGAAGCAAACCTCTTCCAGAGTTCATTCCAAACAACCTCATTTAGAGACAAAATGCAAACTAAACACCATATAGATTGTACTCACCTAATTGTACTCACCTAATTGTGGTTGCAGGGGTCGAGACTCAGCTCCTGGCCCCGCCTCTTCGCTGTCTGCTACTGGGTCTCTGCTCTCCCTGCTCCATGAGCTTTATCATACCTTGTCTTAAAACTATGTATGGTTCCTGCCTCCACTATATCTTTCTCTAGACTATTCCACTTCCTGACTACTCTGTGGCTGAAGAAATGCTTCCTAACATCCCTTTGACTCATCTGAGTCTTCAGCTTCTAGTTGTGTCCCCTTGTTTCTGTGTTCCCTCTCTGGAACATCCTGTCACTGTCTAATTGTCAATTCCCCGCAGTATTTTGTATGTCGTTATCATGTCTCCTCTGACCCTTCTTTCCTCCAGTGTTGTTAGTCCTATTTCCCTCAACCTTTCTTTATAAGACAGACCCCTGAGTTGTGGAACTAACCTTGTCGCAAACCTTTGCACTTTCTCTAGTTTCTTTACGTGCTTGTGTGTGTGTGTGTGTGTGTGTGTTAGCTTGGTGTTATTGATACTCTGGCATCCATTGCTTTCTGAAGTAAAGTCAACACTAGTTAAAACAGCAGAATCCACAATGGACATTACTGCCAAAACTGGAGGCAATACACATGACAGTGTATAATCCACAAAGCACTCAGAAAAACAAAAACAAAGAGTCCTCATAGTGGAATGAACTGCAGACACAAGACAAATAATTATAAGGTATATGTGTGAGGCTATGTGGTTGGAGACAGAGCATCCTAGCTCACATCCTTACCTGGCTGGTGGCAAAATATACACACACAACATTATCAGAATTTTAAATAATATGGAAAATAATGTGTTATTACAAGAGCGCAATTGGATGTTATGTCAGCTGTCAGCAGTGCTAGTTATCCCTTGTTACATAAACAATACTAACAATAGACACTAATAATTATACATTTAAAAGAACCATTTGATGTGTACATGTATGTGTTACATAAACAATACTAACAATAGACACTAATAATTATACATTTAAAAGAACCATTTGATGTGTACATGTATGTGTTACATAAACAATACTAACAATAGACACTAATAATTATACATTTAAAAGAACCATTTGATGTGTACATGTATGTTACAATAAGTAGTGGTGGTTTGTAATGAGGAATATGTGGTTGTTAATAGTTTGTAATGAGGAATGTGTTATTGTTAATAGTTTGTAATGAGGAATATGTGGTTGTTAAGGGTTTGTAATGAGGAATAAATGGGTGTTGATGATTTGTAATAAGGAATATAGGTGTTGATATCTGTCAGTCTGAGCTGGGAGACTTCATCAGGGCGATGAAGATATCACCATCTATTCCATTAATGATTCAGCAGCTACGGGAGCTTCACCTTATGTATAACGTGGGAGAGACCTTCCGCAGCTTACAGATCAGGATGCAAGAGGACCTTCCTGCGTGATGCGGCGGCTGAAATATCAGTCTTATCTTTACTCAGACAGCAGAGGACAAACCAGTGACTGAAGACAGCCTTGACTGTCTTACAAGAGAGTTGGCAGCTGGCGCCTCTCATAATATGATAAGATAGTCTGGTTGTGCATGATAGAACCTCTGGCTCCAGATAAAGGCGTGATTATAGAGCTCGTTAGTTATAGCCGTTATTATAGAGCCCTAACTCTAGATATAATAGAGAAATAAGCATATGGCTCAGGTAAACACTAGAACGTGGCGAGGGGTAAGCACTAGCACGTGGCGAGGATAAACACTAGCACATGGCGTAGGTAAACACTAGCACGTGACGAGGGTAAACACTAGTACATGACGTGGGTATACACTAGCACGTGACGTGGGTAAACACTAGCACGTGACGTGGGTTAAAAACTAGCACGTGAAGTGGGTAAACACTAGCACGTGACGTAGGTAAACACTAGCACGTGGTGTGGGTAAATACTAGCACGTGGCGAGGGTAAACACTAGCACGTGGCGAGGGTAAACACTAGCACGTGGCGAGGGTAAACACTAGCATTGAAGGTGAGAGAAAGGAAGGCTGGGATTAGAAGAACATTGGAGCTGGATGAGCAACGGCGACGACAACAATAGCAACAACAACGGATACAAAGTTCGAAAAACAGCGGTGGATCATTACATTAATGATACATAATACCAACAAGTAGACGAATAAGATACATTATCTTTATCTTTAATTCCGAAACGTTCGCCTTTGCAGCAGGCGGTGATCGAGCTACGGTGTCCCGTAGCTCGATCGCTAGCGCATTCAGCTCACACACTGAGGTCCGGAGTTCGAATCTCCGGTACGGCTGGAAAACATTAGGACGTGTTTCTATAAGACACCTGCTGTCCCTGTTGACTCATCAATGTAAAATGGGTACCTGGGTGTTAGTGGACTGGTGTGGGTTGCATCCTGGGACAAAACTGACCTAATTTGCCCGAAATGCTCAGCATAACAAGGGGCTTTCTATATAGTAGTATGTCATTGATGTCAGCTAGGACTGTATACCTTGTACATGTACTTGTAAAAATAAAGATATTATTTATTTATTATTTCAGTCAAATACAGAGGTAACCACTATATTGAAGACAGTTGAGGAAGAGATTGAAGTGCTTAGGCTCTTGGAAGGTGTGTACATACACCGTGGAAGGTATGTACATACACCGTGGAAGGTGTGTACATACACACCTTCCTCACCGTGGAAGGTGTGTACATACACCGTGGAAGGTGTGTACATACACACCCTCACCGTGGAAGGTGTGTACATACACCGTGGAAGGTGTGTACATACACCTTCCTCACCGTGGAAGGTGTGTACATACACCGTGGAAGACATCACTAGAATTTGTTTAACTAAATGGCCAGGTGATGGAGAGAGAGGGGGGGGGAGGCCAGGTTCCTGAGATGTTACCATGGTAACATAATGACCATTTTGCTTCATCTGTTGTTATCATCTCTGGGGAATAACCCGGCAATTGCAGGGGTTGGTGGAAGCCCGTCTTATCGTCTGGTGTGCTTCCCATCTGATGAGGAAGGGGAAATGAGAGGTGGGGTGCTGTTTACTTTTAAAGAGAGATGTTGTTGGT
>WNWK01002030.1:202500-205000 GCA_009830355.1 Cherax destructor | reverse complement strand
GTTCTCTTGTTGGGAATGTCGGCTACAATTTCTTCATAACAAAGTCACCAACTTCGTCAGTCCTCGTTACTTCCTTCATTACACTTGATGCTCTGCTACCTAACAGTTTACACTTTTGAGTTCTTAAGATGCTGGATTTTCTCCTGAGTTTTAGTTCATTTTCAGTATTGTCAAGGTTTATTTTACATGACTCATCTGATGCATTGGCACTGAAGAAGATATTCATATATCGGGGATTTAGAAATGTACTGAGTATCGTATTGTTGTTCATCAACTAGAGGCTAGTTGATGAAATGTTTCAAATATTGTACCTGAGGCAGTATTTCGGAGACCAGACAATTTCTTGCATTAAGCCGTAATGTATTTGTTTTGTGAAATATGTTCAACAAACTTGGCAATAAGATTTAACTCTTTCCATCAAATGCTGAATCTAACAGTAAAGGAATGTTATTCCGGCGAGAAGGTCAATTTTGAATGAACATGTGCTATGGTAGTTCATGTTCTTCTTGAAGATCCTCTAGTTTACTACAAGCTAGAGGAGAGTGTGAAGTGGCTCAGTATTTGCCTACAGTTAGCATTGATGTCTTTTATTACTCTCTGTTCCAGAAAACAATCATAGATAACCAGTTGAAAGCATGGCAAGCTATTTTATCCTGTATTTTCAATTCCTTTGACAATATTGCACCATTATCCCGTGCTATCACATAAATTTTGGGAGCTGGTGTGTTGAATCCGAGGCTTAGTCAGGAAGGGTTGGAGAGGGGTAAAAGAAGACTGTTTCCCCAGGGCTCATATCTTCTAGGAAAAGTCCGCCCTAGATTACAAAAGATAAGAACAGTGGAGCACTGCAATTATTCTACTGGCCCATGTCGTGTTAATGACACAATATGTAGTTTATAGCATTTTACTGAGAAGACGTTTCGTCCACCATAGCCTGAATGAGTTTCCAGGGTGAACGAGAGATCATCTTATCAAATACCATAAACTGCACATTGCGTCTTATGTACATATATATGTTTGAAATTAGCTTTAATTTAATATTATTTTTACTTTTTAATATGAAACCAGTAAGTATAACTAACAGACGTTTTCAGGTTATACTTCAACTTTGTATATCCTTGGTAAAAAATAAGAACACAAGCCTGAAGGAATACTGCAGCACGCCTACATGACCATACTAGGCAAAAAGAAAAGGGGCCCAGATGAACAACAAGAGGCCCGTACGAATAAGGGGCCCATATAAAAAATAAAGAGGCCCGTATGAATAACATGTGACCCATATGAACAATAAGGGGTCCATTTGGACAATATGGGGTCCATATGAACAACAAGGGGCCCGTATGATCAACAAGGGGCCACTGCAAAAGACCTACGGTCTGATTTTTAGGTATATTCTGACTTAAAACTAAACTAAGTAGAGGCACATTAATACCGATACAGTGTAGCAAGAGGACAGGTACACAATTTAGATATTTATAAACCAAGATTTTGAGGATATGTGCTTTATTTTATGGAGTTCAATAAACCTTCCATGAGTCTGATGGTAAGTTTTTCTCTTCTGTCTCAGTATAGTATTGTTGCTACTCTGTGCGCAAACTTTCCTTGTTTCAGTCACATCTGGTGTTACAAGACCTTATGGTCTGAGCGGTTCGCCTTCAGACACTTCCCTCCTCCTCCTCCTTCTCTTCCTCCTCCTCTTCCTCCTCCTTCTCTTCCTCCTCCTCTTCCTCCCGTTTACACATTTGGTAATGTTACCGTTCCTGTGTACGCTTACTCTCGGTCACTCAAACACAGACACTCACACTGTCTACTGTGACATACGTTGCACACCTTCATTCACATTTTCCTCCCTTTTTCTTCTCGTTTCTCACTCATTCTTATCTTTCATCTCCCTCTCATTCCTCTCTTTCATTTGTAAAGTTCTCATTCCTTTCCCTCAAATTTGTCGCTCATTCTTATTATCTTCTCGGCTAATACAAATACTACTACTACTATTGTTACTATTACTGCTGTTTCTACTTTTATCATTACTGCTTCTACTACTTTTACTACTAGCAGTATTACTGCTATTACTACTACTACTATGTCTATTAGTGTTACTATTATTGCTATTACTATTGCTACTGCTGCTGCTGCTACTTTACTAGCACTATTACTAATACTATTATTACTATTAATATTAAAACTGCAACTATTACTATTATTATCACTACTGTTACAACTACTACTACCACTTCTCTTACTACAACTATTACTCCTGGTGATACTATTATCACTACTAGTTTTACTATCACTATTAATGTTGTTATTAATACTACTGCTGCCACTTATTACTACGATTATTACTATTTTTATTATTACTACTACTACTATAATGTCTACTACTAATACTAGTATTACTGCTATTTCTACTACTGATACTGTTATTACAAATGTTACTATTATTACTGTTACTACTATTCTTGCTAGTATTGCGTTTCTACATCTAACACTGATGTTA
>WNWK01002030.1:165000-197500 GCA_009830355.1 Cherax destructor | reverse complement strand
GAGGCATTCTCTAGTCATTATGTGGAAAAACAGTATCCAAATGTGTTTAATAAAATTGGCAGATTAGGGTAACAGGTCACACTGCCTAATAACAACACGATCTTTTCTCCCGGCAAAATATTCCAGAATTATGAGGTTGGAACAGCTCAAACGTTGCATATTTACGCCATTACATGGAAGATGATAACCCACACATTTTGTAAATAAAAACTGGCAAATTGGCACCTGCCAATTTGGCACCTGCACTTCAGTATAACTCCGAGCCTTGTCAGTATATCACACGAGTTGGAAGTCTGAAGCAGATAGGAAGAAGCATTCTCAAATTAGCGCATAGAAACCACTGAGGTATGTGCTTCGGAAAATTAAAAATCTCAAAAAAAGAAAATACAAGTCTTCAATTTTTTTTTTTACAGATAAATGCTACTTCAAATCCTCTATATTCCTGTAAGATATTTTTGATAGGATTTTCACTTGTATTTGCAAATGCATGATAGACAAAGACACCTGAAGAGCTGAATTCAAAATTTGCGGAGTTGCACCTCCACAGTCCAACAACAATCCAAGGCGTCCTGTACCACACAATAGCATTGAAAGTTGGAAAATTAGGGCGTACTGTACACAGCCTCCTATGGGTTTAGCACTTCCCCCTTGATTATAATAATAATAATGTACACAGCCTAAGATCATTCTAAACCTTTCTCTAAGGAAGATACACCAATGTTTAAAGTTTTAAGTCGACCAGAAAAAAACATTCTCTAGTTATTTCCAGAAACCTGTTTAATATAACTGGCAAATTAGTACTTAAGCAAAGCCCAACATCGCTGAAAGTTTGAGGCTGATCAGAAGAGGCATTCTCCAGTTATTGCATGAAAACAAATAATTCCATGTTAGAAGAAGCTTTCTCAGCTTAGCGGACAGTTACCAAGATTCACTTATTACTATATGAAATTGACCTAATAACAACAAGAGCCGTTCCCTAGATATTGTATTCGCATTGAAAGTTTGAAGCCGATTAGACCAGATGTTATGAAGTTATATACGTAAACCTAGGAGGAATAAAATAAAACCTACAGCTCTTATAGATTCTCTTTCTCAGGATATACCTAACGAGAACCTGTCCTTAGATCTACGTTGAAACTGGTATACAATACCGATAAGTTGATGGGGAAGAAACATGTGCAGCAGTTGGGTATTTTTGTTGTTGTTGTTGAAGCGTTTCGCCGACAAGTTAGACTTCATCAGTCAAATACAGAGGAGAATGTAGTGTAGGCAACAGGAGTAGTATAGAGGCGATGGGTGTAATCAGTCCATCTACCTTGGAGAAATAGTTTGAGGTGGTCAGTCCCTCAGCCTGGAGGAGACTTCAGCTCCATCGTCTGGAACGAAATATCTACTTAGATATAGGTTGTGATAGGCTACACTGTTACCACAAATACTTATTTTACAGCATTATTGTCATGTTTGCAGCTTTGTGTGGCGACATTTAGGAGTGAAATTGAACATTGTAATTATAAGAACACATTTTTTATTAAGTAAAATTTTTAGATTCTAGATTATTTTTGTCTGGCATTGTGTCATCAATGTGCAGAAGCATGCTAGGCCTCCCTACATGGAGGCCTATGTCTTTTATCAGTAGAGAAACGGCATCCGGAAGACGGTGAGTAGAAGACAGCATTAATTAAGCGTCCATCAGCAATGCTGGCAGCTGGTTAATCGTGGGAGACAGCGAGGCTCCTTACCTGGGACGACCTAGAGCCCATGTTGACGTTGAGGCTCCTCACCTGGGACGACCTAGAGCCCATGTTGACGTTGAGGCTCCTCAACTGTGACGACCTAGAGCCCATGTTGACGTTGAAGCTCTTCACCTGGGACAACCTAGAGCCATGTTGATGTTGAGGCTCCTGACCTGGGACGACCTGGAGCCCATGTTGACGTTGAGGCTCCTTACCTGGTACAACCTAGAGCCCATGTTGACGTTGAGGCTCCTTACCTGGTACAACTTAGAGCCCATGTTGATGTTGAGGCTCCTCAACTGGGACGACCTAGAGCCCATGTTGACGTTGAAGCTCTTCACCTGGGACAACCTAGAGCCATGTTGATGTTGAGGCTCCTGACCTGGGACGACCTGGAGCCCATGTTGACGTTGAGGCTCATTACCTGGTACAACCTAGAGCCCATGTTGACGTTGAGGCTCCTTACCTGGTACAACTTAGAGCCCATGTTGATGTTGAGGCTCCTCACCTGGGACGACTTGGAGCCCATGTTGACGTTGAGGCTCCTTACCTGGGACAACCTAGAGCCCATGTTGATATTGAGGCTCCTCACCTGGGACGACCTGGAGCCCATGTTGACGTTGAGGCTCCTCACCTGGGACAACCTAGAGTCCATGTTGACGTTGAGGCTCCTTACCTGGTACAACCTAGAGCCCATGTTGACGTTGAGGCTCCTTACCTGGTACAACCTAGAGCCCATGTTGACGTTGAGGCTCCTTACCTGGGACGACCTAGAGCCCATGTTGACGTTGAGGCTCCTTGGTACAACGTAGAGCCCATGTTGACGTTGAGGCTCCTTACATGGGACGACCTAGAGCCCATGTTGACGTTGAGGCTCCTCACCTGGGACGACCTAGAGCCCATGTTGACGTTGAGGCTCCTCACCTGGGACGACCTAGAGCCCATGTTGACGTTGAGACTCCTTACCTGGGACGACCTAGAGTGCATGTTGACGTCGTCGTCGTCTTCGTGGGAGACGCAAATGAGACATTGGGCAAGATGTGTCAAGATTACAGTCACTGGTGGACCCAGTAACAGGTTTGACTGGAACCTCATCGTAGTACTTAGGTAAAAATATTCACACAAAACAGCAGTAAAAATGTAAGAAAAACAGGTGTTGAGCTCGTTTCCTCACTTAAGGGTGCAGTGGCATACACGTTGTGCACGCGATGTTGTGGTGTTTATCACGTCAATTTCAGGGGAAACAATCTTCTGGCGGGATGATGTAATGTAACGTAGGGTAGTGATTCTCTCTCTCTCTCTCTCTCTCTCTCTCTCTCTCTCTCTCTCTCTCTCTCTCTCTCTCTCAGCATAACTGTCCATGAATCACCAACAACCAAGATACCTGCAGTTTATTTGCTGGCTACCTGGGACACACCAGAAATATTGATGATATTCTCCATCACACACACACAAACAAAGACGAACCTTACGGCGTAGGCAGGTACAAATAAATGCTACACACACACACACACACACACACACACACACACACACACAAACACACACACACACACACACACACACACACACACACACACACACACACACACACACACACTAACACACACACACACACACAGCAAACTGCCTCCTCGAATTTAACCCCGCAAAATGCAAAGTCATGAAGATCGGGGAAGGGCAAAGAAGACCGCAGACAGAGTATAGGCTAGGTGGCCAAAGACTGCAAACCTCATACAAGGAAAAAGATCTTGGAGTAAGTATAATACCGAGCGCATCTGAGGCACACATCAACCAGATAACTGCTGCAACATATGGGCGCCTGGCAAACCTGAGAATAGCGTTCCTATTCCTCAGTAAGGAATTGTTCAAAACTCTGTACACTGTGTACGTCAGGCCCATATTGAAGTATGCAGCACCAGTTTGGAACCCACACCTGGTTAGGCACGTCAAGAAATTAGAGAAAGTGCAAAGTGCAAGAATAGTCCCAGAGCTAAGGGGAATATCCTACGAACAAAGGTTAAGGGTAATTGGCCTGACGACACTGGAGGATAGGAGGGTTAGGGGGAAAATGATAACGCCATATGAAATACTGCGAAGAATTGACAAGGTGGACAAAGACAGGATGTTCCAGAGATGGTACACAGGAACAAGGGGTCACAATTGGAAGTTGAAAAGTCAGGTGAGTTACAGAGATGTTAGGAAGTATTTCTTCAGCCATAGAGTTGTCAGGAAGTGGAATAGTCTGGAAAGTGACGTAGTGGAGGTAGGAACCATACATAGTTTTAAGACGAGGTTTGATAAAGTTCATGGAGCAGGGAGAGAGTGACCTAGTAGCGATCAGTGAAGAGGCGGGTCCAGGAGCTATGAATCGACCCCTGCAACTACAAATAGGTGAGTACAAAGTTAGTTCATGTTAGACTTAATATTAAGTGTACAGGGCCCAGGACGAATTCTTTTGGGACACTGTTCATAAGAACATAAAGTAGGTTCACTGCAGCAGGCCTACTGGCCCATGCTAGGCAAGTCCTAATCACCTACTGGCCCAAGCCAGTTAGTTCCAATTCACATCCACTTATGAAGGAAGAACAAATACATCAGACCACTGGCCCAAATCAGTCGCCGAGTATTCGCCGAGCAGCTGTCCTTGTAGAGGTAGAGCTCTAACTTTTGGGTTCCTCCTCGTAGCCTTCAGTCGAGTAGCGTATTTGTTGCTATCCTCTTTGGGTCCTTATCGTATTTACTTCAGAATCCATGTACGGAGTTAGCTTCCACTACGTAAACACGTAGCTCATTCTCTTACCAACTCTTAAACTGTCAAGTGCTTCCTGACGTCCCTGTGATTTACCTCACTGTTCAGCTTTTATTTGTGCCCTTTTGCTCTGTTCTCCCATGTCAATTAGCTTCCTTGTCAATCCTTTTATCAATTAGACACATATGCAACACTTGGGTATCTTTATTGAGGAAACGTTTCGCCACACAGTGGCTTCATCAGTCCAATACAAAGTAGAAAGGTGTAAGGAGAGGAGGAGTTTGAGGTTATCAGTCCCTCCAGGCCGAGGGACTGATAACCTCAAACTCCTCCTCTCCTTACACCTTTCTACTTTGTATTGGACTGATGAAGCCACTGTGTGGCGAAACGTTTCCTCAATAAAGATACCCAAGTGTTGCATATGTGTCTAATTTATAACTTGTCGGTTCTCTGAACCATTCATCTAAATCCTTTTATCGTCTAAGATTCTTTACGTCATGATCTTGCCTTCCCTGACCAACTTTGCTTCTATATTGACGAGTGTTTCAATTTCCTGAGCCTTGCCTCGTAGCCCACGTATGTTATTGTGTTGTGTAATATTGAGGGAAGTCCTCGTGGTCATTGAGAGTTGTTTTTCTCGTGATAACTGGTTGATGTTAAGTACTTCACCTTCGCCCTCACTTGACTGATACCAGCCCCACCTCATGATACCTCGTCCACTGGATGTTTCTGCCTGAGCAGTGTTTATTTATTTACCTGTTTGTGTGAAAGGGATGAGCTAGAGCTCCTGGCCTCGCATGTTATCTTACTACCGTACCGATTGACATGATTGAGCTTTGTCTTATCTTTTTTCTGAACTGTTTGGATTTCGCTTCCTGTGTATCGGTGCGTAACTTAGTCTACCCATTTATCACTCGTTCAGTCGGAAATAGGTCTTACTATGTCAGTGGCTCATTTGGATGTTCAATTTCCGGCCAGGACCCCTTGTTCTTGTTGTGTTCCTGGTACAGAGCCTATCCTTGTGTGTGAGTACTCAACTAATTGTGATTGCAGGGGTCGAGTCATAGCTTCTGGCCCCCACCTCTTCACTGGTCGCCACTAGGTCCACTCTCCCTGCTCCATGAGCTTTATCATACCTCTTCTTAAAGCTGTGTATTGTACCTGCCTACACTACCTCACTTTCCAGACTATTCCACTTCCTGACAACTCTATGGCTAAAGAAATACTTCCTAACATCCCTGTAACTCAACTGAGTCTTAACCTCTTAACCTCTTCTCGTAGGACATGCCCTTTAGCTCCGGGAATAGTCTCTTTTCAAACCTTTGCAGTTTCTCTAGTTTCCTAACGTGCTTGGCCAGGTGAGGATTCCAAACTGCAGCTGCATACTGCAATACGGGCCTGACGTACACAGTGTACAGGGTCCGGAACGACTCCATACTGAGGTGTCGGAATACTATTCTTAGGGTCGCTAGTCGCCCATATGCTGCAGCAGTTGATGTGCGCCTCAGGAGATGTGCTCGGTATTATACACACTCCAAGATCCTTTTCCTTGAGTAAGGTTTGTAGTATTTGGCCCCCTAGACTGTACTCTATCTGCAGTATTCTTTGCCCTTCCTCGATCTTCATGACTTTGCACTTGGTGGGGCTGAATTCCAGGAGCCAGTTGCTGGACCAGGCCTGAAGCCTGTTCAGATCCTTCTATAGTCCTTTCTTATCCTCCTCCGACCGAATTCTCCTCATTAACTTCACATCGTTTGCAAACAGGGACATTTTATAGTCTATTCCTTCCGTCATGTCATTCACATATACCAGGAACAGCACCTGTCCTAGGACTGACCCCTGTGGAACCTCGCTCGTCACAGGCGCCCATTCTAACACCTCACCACGTACCATGACTCTTTGCTGCCTTCCCGTCAGGTATTCTCTGATCCATTGCAGTGCCTTCCCTGTTATACCTGCCTGGTCCTCCAGCTTTCGCACTAGTCTTTTGTGTAGAACTGTGTCAGAAGCCTTCTCATAGTCCAAGAAATCGCATTTTACCTACCCCTCTCTCTCTTGTCTTACTGCTGTCACCTTTTCATAAAACTCTAGTAGGTTTATGACACAGGATTTCTCCATGACTTCGCTTGCATGTCAGTGACACTGATCTGTAGTTTAGTGTGTGTGTGGGGTAGGTAGAAGAACGTGCATTACTGTGGATGTGTACATGTGAGTTATGACTGCAGTAGATGAGCTTCAGCTACTGGCCCTGCATCTTAACCTTCAATCAACAGTTATTTGTGACACTGTAGAAGTCTTTAGCTAATTCGTCCATTTTTTTTCACCGCCCTTACATTTAATTAAAAAGAATTTCCGAACATCCCTCTGGCTCATTTATTTCTGGCCCTTGTTCTTTATGCACTGTGTCAGTTTCCATATGTATCTTGTCCGTCTTATCAAATGCCGCTGATTCTAAAATTTTATTCTTGCAGTGATGTGAGGTTTATTTCTTGTAAAATCTTCTCTTAGCATATGAACCTTAGCTCCGGGACTCATTTGGTTGCAAACCTCAGAACTTTCTGGAGCTTCTTTGTGTGTTTAATTACGTAAGGGCTCTACACTAGTCCCGCATACTCGAGGATTATCCTGACGTATATGACGGTAGCATCTTGGACAACTCGTTGCATTTGTCAACCGTTCATATGCCGCTGATGTAGTCAGGTTTTCATAACTTCTCTGGAGACAGGTTGTGTGTGATGTCTACCCTAGATCTTTGTTTTCGTGGTCCACACCTTGAGCTGATCTCCTGCCAACATATTCTTTTGTCTCTAGCCTCTTTCACCAGCTTCCGCCTTCATTACTTATCAACTTATTGGAGTTAAAAGCTATTAGCCTCTTGTTAAGTCAGTCTTTCAGTCTGTCCAAATTGTTTTGCATTTCTTGTATATAGAAAAACTTTAACTTGCGTATAAAAAGGTGAACACTACGGTAGATGTGATAAATGGTTTTGAAAACCGACACGTTGAAGATTGAGAGACTTATGCAACATGTGGGAATCTTTTATTAAGAAAACGTTTCGCCACATAGTGGCTTCATCAGTCCAGTACAAAGCAGAAAGGGGTAAGAAGAGGAGGAGTTTTAGGTAATCAGTCCCTCATCTTGGAATCGATGTGTTCGGTCCATCACTCTCGTAGAAAGTACAGCATATGGCCGGAGAAGTAGCTTATATACTGTAGTCAGGTGAGTTGAAGCAGGTGAAGGCGAGATCACAGTGGAACCATCCATTAGTGTAAGTAGGTCTTCGTCCAATCTTTGGACGAAGACCTTACCCCTTTCTGCTTTGTATTGGACTGGTGAAGCCACTGTGTGGCGAAACGTTTTCTTAATAAGGATTCCCATATGTTGCATAAGCGTCTCAATCTTCAACTACGGTAGGTCTACTAGCCTACTCTTAATTGGGTTTTGACTAGGTGTATACCTGCAAACTAATCATAGAGCACCAGTCAGGTACTATATCTCAATCTTTATAATGTGCTATTCATGCTCCTCTTTCTACTTCATCCGAAGATGCGCGTGTAAACAGATGAATGCGCCAAGATATAATTGTTCTCTTTGTTAGTGGTGTATTTTTGCATGTTTTTTTTTTTCTTTTACCATGGCGGCCGTCACCACAAAGGGCGACCTCAGAAGGGACCCACATTCACCATTCAATAGCTGTCTTGTCAGAAGTGCTCGGACGTCATAATTCAAATGACCCCGTGAAGAGCAACATTCTCACCCCTACTTGAGAGTACAGACGCTGCTTCACGTTTCCAGGCCTCAAGTCCGGCTAATCATTAATTCACAACTTTTTAACTGTAAAAGTGCTTCTTAGTTTTTGTGACATATCTGAGAGTTTAGTTCCATCTATACTCTTATTATTTTGTTTATTCAAAGTCAGAGAGTCTGTGTCCACCCTGTTAATGCCCCTGAATATCTTTGTACGTACTTCGTAATCATGTCTCCCACAGATCCTCCGCTTTTTTAGTAACGCGAGTTTCAATTTTTCCTCGTCCTTAGCGTGTTGTTTCGGGAGGTCATCACTGCTATTGAGAGTTACTTTTCCTTGTGATAACAGGTTGATATTAACTAACCACTTCACCTTTGTTCTCTCTTGACAGATATCAGCCTCACCTTTCATGATATCTTGGAAGCTAGGTGTTTTTCTAGGTGAGGGCTGTGTGTAGCTGTCTGTATCGGAGTGATTGGAAGAAGAGTTTGTTTATTTTACTCTGCGTGTATTTGAGTGTTGGGCCCAAGCTGTTACCTGGGGGAGAATACAAAAGGTATAACTTCTTTGCATGAGGGAGGGGAAGTTTTATGGGGAGGGGGAAGAAGTATATCCTACTTACGTGAAGAGCTCTAGGGAAAGTAATATATCCTACTTACATGCATTAGAGGGAGATACATCCTACCAACGTGTTTTTGTTTTTTTGAGGGGGAGTGGGAAGAAGCACATCTTGTATCTGGAACGTAAATCCCACCTGCCCCGCACTAACTCCTTATGTGGAGAAAAAATGGAGCCAGGGGAACTATCAGGGGAAGTACCAGGGGAACTACCAGGGTAAGTACCAGGGGTTGTACAAGAGATTTGGCATCGATGGTATATAGACAGTGACACAAGTATGCAGAATAAATCTTTATTTAGACAACATTTGACTCTTAAGTAGAGCTTTTTCAAATATAAAAGCTACGTAGGGCGAAACGTTATTGAGATATATACTTCTGCATACTTTACTGTCCTCATACCTGTAGGCTTTACTGCCTCCACCCACCATGAAGGTATTCCCAAGTCTACCTGTCTTGTGGTATCCCATCCCCGTCCTTTGAAAACTTTACCCAGAGTGGCTTGACCTGCATCGAGAACGAGGGTCATCCTTGACTTTTCAGGTAAATGTGACCTGTGGCCAAAGGATAACCTTGAGAACGAGTGTATGTGGGGAATGAGTGGCGGAGGGAATTATGTGAGGAATAAGGGGAGGGGAGGTTAACAGGGTTAAGCTAAGAGTTCATATTTTCATTTAAAGGCTAAGAGCTGTTAACTACCTTAGCTAATTTAAAAAACCTTCCCTGGTACTCTCTTTATTATATCTTTATTTAGGATACAAACAGGGCACAGGATGAAAGTTGAGCTAAGCCGTGGGCTATACATTTAATTTGGTCAGTTGACTTTCTCATTAATACTTGTGTGTTGTGAACATCTTTCAGACTAGTCATTAGAAGAATGAGTGAGGAAGTTATTGTAGTTGTTCATTGCTGCCTGTCTTGTAGAGATGCTGTGTTTTCTCTGTCTGCGAAGGAGAGCCAAGTGTATGAACTTGTTGACATTGGCCTTATAGATAACAGTAAGAGCATCCACATCACTCAGATGTTGAAGGGTCTGCTGAAGTGACAGATCAATCCAGGCCAGGTCCAGGCACAATAAGTCGCCTTGTAAAATGCTCTGTCCTGTCTAGAAGTCATACATAAGACGAGGGAGAGTGCAATACAAGAAAGTGGTGCAATACCCAAGGTGACACCGCACGTGACCCTCGTACAGAATTTTGCAGCCTCGCTTTCGAGCAGGTGGGAGATATGCCTTGTGCTCTCAACTTCTTGACTGCCTTGCTTGCAAGATTTACAACGTGATTCTTTATGAACATTGTAGAGTCATATTTCACCCTTAGGATGTCCACCTCATCGCTGGGCTTTAACACTCTTCCATTCATTCTTACTACTGCTTCAGTATTAATAACCTGCTATCGTTTTTCCCAGGTTGGTATTACTATACGTTGATGATTGATGTGCCTGAGAGCAGCTGGCATTTCCTCACTTGCTTAAGTAAATATTAGAATGCAGTTATCTGCACAGGCATGGCATTTTGGGATGATATGAAGTAAGTCATTGGCACCTGTTGAATAACTTGCAGACGTTACTCCTTTAAGAATTACTGTACTACTGCTGAAAGGTAGTCATTAAAGAAATGTAAGGCAGAGCCAAAGACACTACAAGTTTGTAGTTTTGCCAAGAGTCCCGGGTGCCATACCCGGTCGAAGGCACCAGCGAAGTCCAGTGATACTGCACAGCTGATCCTGAATTCATCCAGTGACTGGTGCCACATAGTGGAGAGGCTACTAGGTCAGCTGCAGAGCGACCTTTTCTGAAGCTATAATGATGGTCGCAAAGGAACGAGTGGTAGTCAAAAATATTGTCATTTGCTGTGAAATTGTCTCAAGAATTTTTGCCAGTGACTGACAGGAGTGACACTAGTCTACAGTTGCTCATTATTTTTCGGCTTTTTTTCTTTTTGTGAGTAGAGATGACATTTGCCAATTTTCCCAAAGAGAGAGTAATTTACTCTGTGTTAGCCGCAGAATGTTCAGCAAGTGGATCAACTTTTTTCTTGATTGCTGTTAGCGACAGACCCATCGTATCGATTTCGAGGTGTAATTATTTCACCAGGTTCATATTGCTGTTGGTCCTTCACTAAGGACCACCAGGTTTTGAAGTCTATTCTTCCTGATGCCATTTTTTTTTCTTTTAGTGTCAGATGGAAATCTAGAGATGTTCCGGTTTTGAACTTCCTCCGTTCGCCAACAGAGATGCCTGTGTAGGTTCCTGTTACAGGTTGTGGGAAGCCTCTGGTACCTCCTCCAAGCCTTGTAGTTAGCATTAGTGGCAACGTTAACCAAATCAAGGCTCATCTGAAGCCTTCGTTACATGTTGCCGTTGGAGGATGTACTTGTGCTGGAGAATAAGGATATGTATGACGAAGACATTCACTTGATTATTAACATCGCCTTGGAGGAGGATATTTATTCAGTGGCTTCAAGCAAAACACTGTCCAGCTTACTTTCTCGCACTCCCCTTCACCTGTTTTTCTTGGTGAAGTCAGTGCTGTAAAGACACCATGTAATCAAATGAGCTGGCATAACCAAGAAGTTTGCAAGTGACTGACTTCAGGTAGATCATTCACTACTGGGTCGGTGAAGGAGCCTGGCACATGAATAGTGAAGTCTACAAAGTTTTTCATGCCAAGCACTGCCAAAAAAAATCATCAAAATTCTTTTGTATATATTGATTGAGGTCATTAATGATATGTTGATATTTATGTTGTAGCAAAAGGAAGTCTGAATTATCCATCCGAAAGTTGATTCGGTCTGATCGCTGCCATTGAGGTCTGTACATTGTATACGCTAGTACAAGGGAACTAATATTTATGCATAGGAATGATTAGGAATGATAACATCAATGAACTAGACATGTATACTGTTACTAAAGCACTTGAGAGCGCCACTTCAGTGACTTTCCTGTCTCGCCTCATTCAAGAAGTGTAGCCAGCCATTTAAAAAAATCTTCGGAGTCCTGTCGTCGAAAAATGTTTCCACAACTGCAAATCTTATCAGGACGATGAGTGTTCACGAAACTTCGTGAACTAACCAACATTGAAAACGAAGCCCCTAATATTGACAGTCAGGATGCTGATAGATTGGCTTATCATGTTTGTGTACACTTCGACTAAATTGATGTGCAGGGTGCTTGTCCTTCAGGCAGGTAGGATACTGGGTCGTAGCGTTGTGGTCTTGTATTAGGCACAAAGCCACCTACCGAGCTGACATACGAGTACCTGGATGAGTGAAATGTACGAGCGTTCACCAGATTTTAAGTTCTTTGTCCAGAGATGAAATCTCTAAAGAACCGGTGGTCTTGTCTTCCCAGTTCCCTTTTGCTTCGACAAAAATTATTTTAAGTGTCTCGGAAGCACTTGTTAGAAGTGTTGGCTCTTCAGAGATAACTGGAGCACTTCCTAGGTACCTGGGAGGGAGTATCTTGATCGCTGCACTTTCTGTTGTACTTCTGACTCGGCACTCGATTTCTTTGTATTCTCTCTCTCTCTCTCTCTCTCTCTCTCTCTCTCTCTCTCTCTCTCTCTCTCTCTCTCTCTCTCTCTCTCTCTCTCTCTCTCTCCTATGATCGAACGATACCCTTGAAGCTGCCGTACCTGTAGGACCTTTGATGAAGTACTTGACGATATCTTTATTGCACTGCTGAAGTCTCCCAGTTCAAGGTGACAGATTTTAACACTATGTACTTATGTAACCCATCATGTTTAATTTAATATGTAACTGTCAAATAGAATAGTGTAACGGCATATAGCTGATGTATCCTCCCTGCTTCCTAAGATTTCAATCTTTTGTTTTTATTTTGGTAATAAAACATGCAGAGTTTTCTCTCGAAAGTTCGGATTATTTGTTAATGTGTTGAAGATAGATGGTTTTCATGGTTTTAATGGTTTTCATGTAGGAGATCCTTGTGTCTGCTCTTTGCCTCCCGTCATCCAGTCTGAGGTAGTTCATGACTTTGCTGGAGCGAAGAGGACACACAGCTACCTGCATACAGACGCCCCAAATCCTACTCCTGATGTTTTGCAACACTGTAGCTGGAACTCCACCTTGCGTGACAAACATACCGCCTGCATAACAACGAGATACAACCAGGAATAATTTACGGTGAGTTGAGCGTATTCGCCCTGGCTCCGTTGGTGACCACCAGACAGAGTAGTTTCACTCACTATTGCGGCGGCTCCGTCGAGGTTGGCACCAGGGTCGCTCGGTTTCATCACCTGTCCTTCCTGAAGGAGACCAGCTGTTTCTGCTGCTACCTCCGCCGGAATACTGAAGTGATGCGCAGTTTAACCGGATTTGCGCACAAAGAGGTGAACCGGTAAAGGGTAATTTGATTGTTGCTGCTCACATTTAACCCAGAAATTTGAAATAAAAGCTGGTCGTTTCGGTCTTTCATAAACCATTATCAGGTTATTAAACGAATGGTTAGTTTGGGGAAATGAGTCATTACTCCGGGGGGGGGTCCCGTTATTAGTGAGAGAGAGGGAATGAGGGTTATTTAGCGAGGTATTAATGATAAGAGGAATATAAATTTTTAGGGCAGAAAGTTAGGGAAAGGTGGGGAAAGAAAAAAAAGCACATGTTTATTCTTTACATTAATAAGAAACAATATGTACATAAATATAATAAGATAATAATGAGACTGGGACATACATGGCATATGTAAATGTGACGGCTGTATTATGAGAGGTAAATATGAAGACTATATTATGACTAGCCGGGGGATCGAACCCATGTTGTTTTAGCCCGCCTCATGGTGAGCGAAAATTCAACGACGCTCTAACCCACGTCGAGGAATTTTCGCTCATCATGAGGCGGGCTAAAACACTCGTTTTTTTTATATATATATATATATATATATATATATATATATATATATATATATATATATATATATATATATATATATATATATATATATATATATATATATATATATATATATATATATATATTTAAAAACGAGGTGTATATATGGGTTGAGTTTCAGTTTATCTTTGAAGTTATGAAGGTTGTTGCTTGCGTTAAACTGTGCGTGTGTAGTACATATGACAGAGGAGAGTATTTCCCTGGTTAACTTTTGTTGTTCTGTTAGTAGCTTATTGCCAAGGAGGCGCGAGATAATTTGCCAAAGTGCACAGCAATAAAGCATGTTACTGTATCGAAAAAGTTTTTAATTTGATACTTTGATCTTGATAATTTGATCTTGTCAGTTAATTACAAGAATACGACTTAATCATACTTAATATTGTTAATTGGTTATTTCTCGACATTATCACCAAGCCTATTGAGGCACTTATTATCAGTGTTACTAGTTTTTTATGCCTTTCAGAGAAAATTCTGTCTGCCATACACAAAGCGTAGCAAACCTAGAAGAAAAGACATAAAGAAAGCCAGAGTTGAAGTCATTTAAATTAAAGCGGTGTTCTATCTTTTAATGTAGCAAAAAGAAAAAACTAATAACGCAGCCAAGTGTCTTCCAAGCCTATAGAAAAACCAGAGGTAGTCAGAGGAACCCATATAGAAAGCCATAGTTGGTTTTAACATCTAGAATACACATCCCTGTATCAAGATCCTCTTAAATCCTGACTGATAATATGTAGTCCGTAGGAGCTTTTAAATTTGTGTAGCTCATTAGTGAGAGGGTTTATCTTGGGTACCTGGGATGATACAAGGAAAATCTTCATGAAATTCTTGTATATAATTTCAAACAAGTTGATTCTCCAGTCATATCATTACACTTTAGTACCATCAAAACTTACTTGATTTTTTTTTTAATTATGGATTCAGAATAATGAATATGTTCATATTTCGTAGAAATTATTTAGAAAGTAAAGTTCTTTTGGCTTGTAATGTTAATTCAGTAGATCTTCATCATTGCCATTTTCTGTTAAGTCATAATTATACTTTAGACTTTTAAATGTGGGGTGCACAATAAACTACATGCTTCGGCGGCTAGTTTATTGTGCTAATTTATTGTGTGTGTTTCTTGGTGCAAGATAAGGCTGTTGACGGATCATCTGAAATCTTATTACCACATAAGCTCTATACTGGGTGTCCCAAAAGTTTATTCACCCCTTATTTTTCTACACTTGTAAAAAATAGATAACTTGCTAATAATAATAATACAGCACGAAAAGTCATTGCGTATTAAATATCAATGTCTGATATAACAATGCCAATAAAAGAAGAATATCAGTAAAAGAGGATGAATCAGCGTTGCAGTAGAGAAAGGTAAAGGGTCTTTTGAAAGTGTGTACAGTAGTACACTCGGACGAGCTCCTAGTGGTGCAGGCAGGATGTACACCAGCATAGCACACCCGATCATCGCTGCAAGTCGATCAGTTTTGGAAAGACTACATAGTCAACTGAAGGTTTTTATCAGTGGAAGGATTTTATAATATATATATATATATATATATATATATATATATATATATATTTGCATGCATGCATGCTTAACGATTCGCAACCAGGCGAAATTATTTACAAACATTGTCTCTACGTCCACAGCAGGACTCGAACCTGCGAAGTCTGTATCAGAGTAACCAGTACTTTGCCACGGAGCTGGACCCCAGATAAGTATGGGCGCCTAGGCGGAGCCAGACGATGTTTCCCCATACCCCGGGGCACCAAGCTTGTTTTGAAAGTTATTTCATCAAATCCTGCCACATGCAGTTAACCATCCAACCAGCCATCAGTGAGCATTTTAGCGGGAGAGGACAAGTGAAGTTCCATTGAGTGCCATTCACCAGCGCTGGCATAGCTTTGAACGTGTTATAAATATGAGATATTTCTCAGCATTGTGCAGTGTGTGGGACGACATGGAGCACAACGCACTCTACATATTACGTTATAAAACCTCACCATGGCACAATGAACGGTAGGTCTAATTCCTCGTAAAAAATTTTACACTTTTGTTTTTTTTTACACTTTGAAATCATTGAGATCACAGAACGGGAGGGGGTCGAACCCCTGGTAGGCAAGCCTCATTCGTTCTGTAATTTATTTGCCCTCGTGTTATGATTTCGTAATTCTTGAAATTATTCATTTGAAATATTCATTATTTTTTATTTCAAACGATTAATGAGGAATCCCCGAAAGGTTCCTTTAAGAGGGTTGCCGGATTTTTTCCCGTTTTTTCTCTTTTTTTTCTTTTTTTTTTCCTCTTCTAATATTATTTTGCTCCTAACTCGAGAACGCCTCATCCAATCAGCTTCAAATTTTCAACACTTATATACGGTAACAAGGAATAAATAAAGTTGAGGAACAGTTGGCATGTTTACGTGCCCAGTGACCAAAGTTGTTGAACCCATTCCCATCCTCCTGGAATGACTCGGATAACTTACCTTCAGTGGCATGCCTTCAAATATTCAACAAAGGCTGCAAAAAATCGACGACAGAGGAGAATGAAATTCATATGTGTAGCTGCAGATCTGACCATTTTATGTGTAGCCTCCTTAGCTCACGCAATGAGGATTCGGGATCGATCCCGGCACGGGTGAAACGATGGGCATGTTTCCTTACACCTGCAGCTCCTGTCCACCTAGTATACTAGTATTAGCCGAATGTTCTGGGTCACATCCTGGGAGACAAATTTACCTAAGTTGCCAGAAATGCTCTACATAGACTGGGACTTTCTGTATAGTGTGTCAGTGATGTTAGCTAGGTCTGTATCAGTGTATCATGTACTTGTAGAAATAAAGATTATTATTATTATTTACTTGTAGAAATAAAGATTATTATTATTATTTACTTGTAGAAATAAAGATTATTATTATTATTAACTTGTAGAAATAAAGATTATTATTATTATTTACTTGTAGAAATAAAGATTATTATTATTATTTACTTGTAGAAATAAAGATTATTATTATTATTATTATTTACTTGTAGAAATAAAGATTATTATTATTATTATTATTATTATTATTATTATTTACATGTGTGTGCTCATATATATATATATATATAGTGTGTGTGTGTGTACTCACCTAGTTGTGGTTGCAGTGGTCGAGTCATAGCTCCTGGCCCCGCCTTTTCACTGGCCGCTACTGGTGTGTGTGTGTGCGTGTGTGTGCAGTAATAGCGAACAAGCGATACAAGATGCAAAACAACCAAGGAGGATATTGAATGATAGCTCTAAGCCTTTCATCATATCAACACATTTTCATATTTCTACAAGTACATATATATATATATATATATACACATGTATATATAGTCGAACCGGCGAGTTTGGCCTCTTTTTTCATTCGATGATTTGCAAAATGTTTGATGAAGCTCAGTTTGTGGGTGAAACGTCGTCATTAAAGCTTCTGTGTAAGTTCACTTGTGTTTATTTTGTTTATGTTTCATCAGGAGTTGTTTCAAGAAGTTTAGGCTCTCAGAAAATATAAATGTAAATATAGACCATAAAAGATGGTTAACATGAGCACAAGAATACCTTATTGATGTAAAGTTTGTATTTTCTTCATGGCATCAAATTTTTTGTTTCAAGTTAATGAATAAGAGTGTGAATCATGCAGTGTTCTTTCAGTAGGCAAGAGACTGTCTCATCTGCATGACCTCTGCTGCTCTCTCTCCACGTATTGTTGTGTAAATGTTGAATAAGTCAGAAAGAGTCGTATAGACTCCACCCCATTGTGAAATGTCGTTGTTGTCGTGCCTGCCTGTGCCAGCTACTACCCGTTTGGCACTTCCCCTCCATCATGGAGCACCAGGCACTGGGTGAATCTGGCCCTGCCTGTCCGCAAGCTACCCAGGTTTGACGTAGTAGATCTAAGTCTGTTTTCATCTAACTTATTTAACTTAAATTACCCAAAGTAAAACTGATATTTTCTAATCCTAGAAAAATTATCTTCTGGGTCGATGCCTGATTGGTCGACAGGCAACTGAGTTCGTACATAAGTTGGAGAACCTGGAAGCAGTCTCAAGTGAAGCTTCCCAAGGCTCAGTGCAGTGGCCCTTGTTTTTCACACTACATTTATCACCCTCATTAGGAAATAAATAGAAACAAAATATTTTTACTGACAACACAAAAGCCAATACTTTAATGAAATTTCCCCTGAGCCTCAGTTAGTTAGCCTGTTCAGTTTAATGCCTATTAACTGCACTAGTAATTGTGGCCTCGATATACCCGTACAGTAACGTCAAGAATACTGTAATCCCTAATTCAAGGATGAAAGTAAACTTCTTATCTCTACACTGAGAGAGTTACACATCCTGGTGTGTGTATTATGTAGACAAATGTTATCTTATTTCTGGAGAATAACACTGTGACAATCATGAGCTAAAGTAGATGTATTTCGGTCACTTCTGGATCCGAGGAAGGGGATCCTCGTATTGCATAACTCCAGTCCCAGGACCTCAATGCACGTCAGTGAAACAGTGCAGAATGCTGCATAACTTAATATTACAACTGAATACTAGCGTTGAAATTTTGAAGGGGATCAGATAGACATTCACAAGTCATAAAGAAACTAATTCATTAATAAAAAATTGGTAAATTAGGATATTACACAGCCCTAATGTAATTCAAACCTTTGAAAGAGACCAAAAAGATCAATATCCTAATTAGCTAAATAGGAAAGTTTTTAGTAAGCTTAGTGTACATAACATACACATGTTTAACGATAGTATGGAGAGCACACAGATGTTAAAGTCACAGATGTTAAAGACACAGGTGTTAAAGACACAGGTGTTAAAGACACAGGTGTTAAACGCACATAATAGAACATTAAGGTAATTTAACCTAGGGTGACCATATAAAGTCAAACACTGTGACTTATTTTTGATCAGAAGAGACATTCTCCAATTATTTCACAGAAACTAATTTAATTATTAAAATTGGCACATTATATAACTTAAACAAACTAACATCAAGAGATTGTTTCCCTTAAAAAAAAAAAACACTTTCGTAGTTGACCAGAAGAAGCATTTTTCAGTTATTGTACGGAATCTGAAAGTGGCTACACAGCCTAAACCCATGAAACGATCCATCCATTTCACAGGATGCGTCACTCATTGATGATTGATGCCCTTCACAGTTGTTATATTTTAATCAGAGGACGTTTTTCAATAAAACATTTGAGGCAGTAGACAGTGATAAAGAATATGATATAGTTTACTTGGATTTCAGTAAGGCCTTCAATAGAGTACCTCACAAGAGACTCTTAAGAAAGGTGGCAGCTCATGGTATAGGAGGTAAAGTTCTAGCATGGATAGAGGCATGGCTTACCAATAGAAAGCAGAGAGTTTCCATTAATGGGGTCAAATCTGAATGGGGATTAGTCACTAGTGGCGTTCCACAAGTATCAGTTTTAGGCCCATTGTTGTTCATAATTTACATAAATGACCTTGATGAAGGAATTGCAAGTGACATGAGTAAATTTGCTGATGATACAAAAATAGGCCGTATGATTCATTCCGAGGAGGATACCAGTGAACTCCAGGAGGATTTGGACAAATTAATGTCTTGGTCTGAAAAGTGGCAGATGAAGTTCAATGTGGACAAGTGTAAGGTACTAGTCCTTGGTAATGAAAATATCCCTCGAATTTATAAACTAGGTGAAGTAGAGCTTGATCATACAGAATGTGAAAAAGACTTGGTAGTCATGGTAAGCAGGAATCTAAAGCCAAGACAACAGTGCCTAAGTGTGCGCCATAAGGCTAACAGATTACTAGGATTTATTTCAAGAAGTATAAGCAACAGAAGTCCAAAAGTTATTTTACAGCTCTATACATCACTAGTGAGACCTCATTTGGATTATACAGCTCAGTTTTGGTCTCCTTACTACAGGATGGATATAGATTCATTGGAGAACATACAAAGAAGAATGACTAAAATGATTTACTGTATAAGAAATCCCCCGTATAAAGATAGACTTAGAGCGTTGAATCTCCACTCTCTGGAGAGACGTAGAATGAGGGGAGATATCATCGAGGTGTACAAGTGGATGATGGGCATAAACAAAGGAGATATTAATAAAATACTGAGGATATCGAACCAAGTAAGAACCAGAAATGGATTTAAATTGGATAAATTTAGATTTAGAAAGGACATAGGCAAGTACTGGTTTTCGAACAGAGTTGTAGATGCGTGGAACAATCTTCCAAGTAGGGTGATAGAGGCTAGGACCTTGGGTGGCTTTAAAAAGAGATTGGACAAATATATGAGTGGGAGGGGCTGGGTTTGATTGGTGTCGTGAGTACGGGAGTAAATTCTTAGGTAGTGGTGGTTTTGATAAGGACTTGCCTTGTATGGGCCAGTAGGCCTCTGCAGTGTTCCTCCATTCTTATGTTCTTAAAGTGTAAGTCCCTAAGGGTCGTATAGCGCCTGTGAGGCATTCAAATTCATTTCTAACAGGGGGAATATAAGTCCAGTTCCTTGGATGAAAAGCCTCTCACCAGCATCAAGGCAAAATAATGCAATAAGGTGAAAATGAAACTTACACAGCTCAGAGTGACAGGTTGTGTTTCAAGACATTCTCCTGTAATTGATCTGATTCCAACAGTTCCAAGTTTTTTTTTTTAATTATTTCAGTAAAATTTCAAATTTTCTCCTATTTGGACTAAACTTATGGGGTATCATCCTTCTTATAGTTTGCATCATCAGTAATATTTTGAAGCCAATCAAAAGAAACATTCTTTAGTTATTGAATAAAAAATTGAGTATCACTATTTATTTAAAAAATGGCAGATTGAGACTAATGTTCAGGAAACCACACCAATGGTGAAAATTTGAAGTCGATCAGATGAGTCATTCTCCAGTTACGGCACGAATTCCAACGATTCATTTTTCTTTTTACTGTTTTACTGTGTCAACAATTTTGTCAGCACGGAAACGAAAATTAATACACCTCTGTGGCCCGTGACCTGGTGGCAAAAGCTCTCCCTTCACACGGTGAGGGTCCGGGTTCAATTCCCGACAAGGGTGTAAACATTGGGCGTATTTCCTTACACTGGTTGTCCATGTTCACCCATCAGTAAAATGGGTACTTGGGTGTTAATCGACTGGTGTGGGTCGCATCCTAGGACCAAACTGACCTAATTTGCCCGAAATGGTCTACATAACAAGCGGCTTTTGATATATAGTAGTAGTATGGCATTGATGTCAGCGAGGACTGTATACCTTGTAATTGTAGAAATAAAGATATTATATTATTATCCTGTGGGGGGGATGGAGGAGGAAGTCCAGGTGTCCAGAATTCAGTGGCAGCAACCAGTAAGCCGTTAAGCAACCGTCGATTTCTCACACTGGAGTGTGAGCAAATTTCTCGACGTTCGTTAATTATGTTCGATGAAGTTAGGTAACGGTCTGTAAGCAAAATGTAACCAGTTATAAATCACCATAACGCGAATAAATTAAAAAATTCCATAAAGGACAAAATAGATTTTGATGCGCGAAGAGAAAACGGAAATCCACCGAGGGATGCACTAAAATACACAGTTCAATTTTTTTTTTATTCCAGCCTTGTACAGTCACATATTTGACACTCTTAACCCAAGTAATATCCTGACGCTTTTCACTTCATATAATAATTTTGAAATATTGCTCAGTTTTTCTCCTTAAAATGCAGTTTAGAGAGCAAGTTTAATTAAGTGTTTTGGTAATTTATGTTTCTACACACTAACAACTGTTCATGAGAGTGATAGGCTGGGTAGGACTAGGCCTTTGTCAGAGGCTTATTGGTTAGTAGCAGTATTGTTCCATTATTATTATTATTATTATTATTATTGCTATTATTATTGATGGTATTTTTGCTATTATTATTGATTGTATTTTTGCTATTATTATTATTGTTGTTATAGTTATACTATACACAAATAACTCGCATATAGGGGAATGAAATTTAAAACGATGTTTCGATCCTACTTGGAGCATTAACACTCACCTCTCTAGCTCTTGGTCGCTACCTCTACTACTTACTTCTACTAAACTGCTGCTGCTGCTGCTGCCGCCGCCGCTGCTGATGCCGCCGCCGCCATTACAACCACCACCACCAACACTACCTCTGCCATTGTACTACTACCTCCTCTGGTTCTCCCGGCCCAGCCTCCTTCCCTCTCCTATATATATTGGCTCCCTTCCCTTCACGCTTCTGTGTGATTAGTTAATGATCGAAGTCGGACAGAAACGTCGTCATAAGTTTCAGTCTCCTATGTGAGGGTTATTTGTGTATTGTTCCAGTCACGGTATTGTGCCTTTGTATAAATTATTATGATTATTAAAGTTACCGTAGTTAGTAATGCTACAATTATCACTAAATGTTTTGCTTATAGTTATTACTTTTTCATTCTAAACACATTACTATCATTTTTTAATTATTGTTAATTATTATTATTATTATTAGCATTATTATTGCATTATAATTGTTTCGTTGTTAGTAGTTACCGATAGTATTACTGTGATTTATCACAGGTTGGTGTTGACTGACTGCTTGATAAAGAATGTGATGCTTATTTGGTACAGATCACAGTAATTTGGTACACATCACAGTAATTTGGTACAGATCACAGTAATTTGGTACAGATCACAGTAATTTGGTACAGATCACAGTAATTTGGTACAGATCACAGTAATTTGGTACAGATCACAGTAATTTGGTACAGATCACAGTAATTTGGTACAGATCACAGTAATTTGATACAGATCACAGTAATTTGGTACAGATCACAGTAATTTGGTATAGATCACAGTAATTTGATGCAGATTACAGTAATCAGGTACATATTACAGTAGTGTGGTACTCTTTTTATCAGATCTTTTCAGAATCACAAAAGGGTTTTAATTGCATAATGGTTCATTATCTTTGTTTCACCTTCCCTACATCATCGTTCAGGTCCCTGGCCTTAACTTGGTCTTATTCCTGGTGTATCCTGACCTTCCTTCATTTTCTTGTCCTTCCTCTCCTCCTTCCTAAAGTCTCCCCATTCATAGGGAAAGTTGCGTCACCTCCGGACAGCAATGAGTGTTGGAACTTGTTTGGGCAGCTCCTCTCCCTAACACTACTCTTTCTCTCCCAAGCTACCCTTCTCCCTCTTGTGTTCCAGCTACCCTTCTCCCTCCCATTCCAGTCCTTCCCTCTATGCCCCATCCACCCCTCCCTTCGTGTCTACGCTTTTTTTCCCCCTCCCACGTGCGCCGCTCTGATGCAATCATTGGACCCGTAGCTACACACACACCAGCCACAACCACCCTACCCTCGTGTCTCCTCCCTCTGTCTGCCTGTCGCATCTTGTCTGGAATTAACTACTTAACATTGTAGAAGATAGAGCTCCAGTTTTTGGCACCACGTCTTTTAGTCGACGGAGTCTAGCTCTTGTCTCCCCCCTCTATAAATCTGACATAACCGCAGTAAACAGTTACAAGGAGTAACACAACAGTAGTAATGACAGTTGCAGTTATAACAGTAGTAATGACAGTTGCAGTTATAACAGTAGTAATGACAGTTGCAGTTATAACAGTAGTAATGACAGTTGCAGTTATAACAGTAGTAATGACAGTTGCAGTTATAACAGTAGTAATGACAGTTGCAGTTATAACAGTAGTAATGACAGTTGCAGTTATAACAGTAGTAATGACAGTTACAGTTATAACAGTAGTAATGACAGTTGCAGTTATAACAGTAGTAATGACAGTTGCAGTTATAACAGTAGTAATGCCAGTTGCAGTTATAATAGTAGTAATGACAGTTGCAGTTATAACAGTAGTAATGACAGTTACAGTTATAACAGTAGTAATGACAGTTACAGTTATAACAGTAGTAATGACAGTTACAGTTATAACAGTAGTAATGACAGTTGCAGTTATAACAGTAGTAATGACAGTTGCAGTTATAACAGTAGTAATGACAGTTGCAGTTATAACAGTAGTAATGACAGTTACAGTTATAACTAGTAATGACAGTTGCAGTTATAACAGTAGTAATGACAGTTACAGTTATAACAGTAGTAATGACAGTTATAATAAAGTTGAAACAGTAGTAATGACAGTTGTAATAAGCAGTTACAACAGTAGTAATGACAGTTGCAGTTATAACAGTAGTAATGACAGTTGCAGTTATAACAGTAGTAATGACAGTTGCAGTTATAACAGTAGTAATGACAGTTGCAGTTATAACAGTAGTAATGACAGTTACAGTTATAACAGTAGTAATGACAGTTACAGTTATAACAGTAGTAATGACAGTTACAGTTATAACAGTAGTAATGACAGTTATATTTATAACAGTAGTAATGACAGTTGCAGTTATAACAGTAGTAATGACAGTTACAGTTATAACAGTAGTAATGACAGTTACAGTTATAACAGTAGTAATGACAGTTGCAGTTATAACAGTAGTAATGACAGTTATAATAAACTTATTACAGTAATGACAGTTATAATAAACAGTTATAACAGTAATAACAGCTATAATAAACAGTTATAACAGTAGTGACAGCTATAATAAAAAGTTATAACAGTAGTGACAGCTATAATAAACAGTTATAACAGTAGTAATGCTACATGTCTAGTACATATTGTTACATGTTTGTCACTGATTATAATGCGAAAATCTCATACAGCTCTTCCGAGCTGGGGCGCGTGCCCAGAATACAGCATGCATTGCCCCTCTGAACAGCAGCGCTGAGTCGCTGGAACAGAAAACTAGCTGCCCTGGGATCCCTAGTTACCCTGTTGAGTCTTTTGCCCAGCTCCTTGAGGAACTTAGATGCACTCTTTCTCCATGAGCCAAGGGTCTCTGAGCCTATGGGAACAAACATATAATGATGGGCAAGTTCTCCATATTTTCTCGATTTCTGGGACTCCCTGAAGGTGGCAGCTCCCCCTCCTTCCTCCCTGGTGTATTGGAGATAGGTATCAGCCAAGGTAGATGCACATGTGTAGTCCCACACCACCTGCTTGCCGTCTGTCCAGGCTTGAAGGGTGATACCATCTGGACGCTTTTGGCTGCCATCAGATCTGCATAGTTGGGGTGGCTCCCTTACTGCTGGGCATCCGGCTGTTGTGAGGCTCCTCTTGATAATGTTATTAACCTCTTCATGTCTTGCAATCTTTCCCTCGGATTTACGACACACAAGACCATGGTACCCGAATCGGTCTGCTGCTTCACTGCCACAAATACACCTGTGTTCGGCGAGAATAGGGGCGGCAAGTCGAAGGGCAACACCAATGCGGATGGTCTGTGGGTCGAGGCGTGTGCCAAGGCTGCAGTTGGGAACAGCCAAAAGAAAGTCCCCTGCATGAGGAGCTTCCACTGCAAGGAGGCGGGCTCTATCCTTCCCTGACACACTCTGAAGCATTGCTGAGGCTATATTCTCTACTATTGGGCCATCCCAGTACGACTGTTTGTAGTTGTTGGGGGGGGGGGCAGGCCTGGTTTTAGAGCCTGTTAGATTATCCCAGATCCTGGCTCCATCAACGAACTTTTGGTCATGGATTCCAATCGTGTCCCTAAGATGTTCAGGGAGAATTGCTGCTACAAGCCCTCTGGATGCAATGCATGAAGACAGGAAAGCAGGTAGAGCAATCTGAGATGACTTGCGGACACCAATGCCTCCTAGTCTGACTGGGAGTGTAGCTTGGTCCCACTGCACATCTTCTAGAGTAAGGTTAAGTACTTTAGTAAAGATCTGCCTCAGGATACTGTCATATTCGTGCAGTATAGGGTTATCATATGAAAGAGCACATCTTAGGAAATATGTCAACCTGGGCAGACTCAAGCATTTTGTGAGAAGGTACAAGGCATCATGGGTGTCAAGATTGCCTATTCGTTGTTCCATTCTCCTCAATTCTTCCAGTTTCTTCCTGAGAATTGTGTCAATGGCATCGCTTCCCAGAGGTGCTCCAAGCAAGACACTATTAGTAGGGGTAATGACTGTTGCTCCTGGTAGTTTTGATATCACTGTATCTGTCACTTGTTGATTGACTGAGATGATTTCACATTTGGATGGATTCAGGATGAGACCCATTTCCTGTCCCCGTGTCATCACCTGTGTAAGATCATCTAGAAGGGACTCCTTTGTACCTGCTAGTGTGCCATCATCCAGGAACCAGATGTTTAGCTCACTGGTCAGTCTTACTATGATTTCCCTAACTGCTATACAGAAGAGAAATGGTGCGAGAGGGTTCCCTTGCTGGACACCCTCTGATGATGTGATTTCATGCTCTCCAAACAGGAGCATTGATTCCTTGCTATATCCAGCTGAAACAAAATGGAAGAGACCTGGGAAATGTTCTTGTACAGCTGCTAATACTACGTCTCTTTTCAGGAGATTAATATATATATATATATATATATATATATATATATATATATATATATATATATATATATATATATATATATATCACACACACACACACACACACACACACACACACACACACACACACACACACACACACACACACACACACACACACACAGTGGAACCCCGGTTAACGAACACCCCGGAAATCGTGCAATTATGTAAGTATAATATTGTAAGTGCTTGTGGAAGTGTATTTTTGGGGGTCTGAAATAGACTAACCTAAATGACATTTTTCTTAAGGAAGTAAATTCGTTCGGTAATGGCACTTGAGCAGGCTTCTGCAATGATTTTTTTTTCGTTAACCGGGGTTCCACTGTGTGTGTATATATATATATATATATATATATATATATATATATATATATATATACATAAAATGTGCCGAATAGGTAAAACTTTCGATTTTGGCTAAAATAGCAACGTTTTTCTTGCCGAATAAGGCAAGCGAAAATTTGTGTATGCAGTAATTTCGCAACAATCATTCTAAATCTAACGAAAAAAAATGTATTTCATTGTGTTTGTTTATTATTAAATTATTGTAAACTTATCTAAAATATATTTGGTTGGATTAGGCTAAATTTCGCTTGTTATAATAAGGTTAGGTAAGTTTTCTAAGGTTCTTTTGGTACAAAATTATTAATTTTTACATTAACATAAATGACAAAATATATCTTTAAACGTATAAGATTTTTTTTTAGAAAAGACTTAATTTTAAATGAGTTCCTGCTAATTGACCAATTTTACCTATTCGGCACGACATATATATATATATATATATGTGTGTGTGTGTGTGTGTGTGAGTGTGTGTGCGTACTCACCTATTTGTGGTTGCAGGGGTCGAGTCATAGCTCCTGGCCCCGCCTCTTCACTGATTGCTACTAGGTCCTCTCTCTCCCAGCTCATGATGAGCAAAAATTCCACGACGCTCTAACCCACAAAACCATACAATCCTACAAGAATCACGCACCCAGCAGAGCTAGTTGTTGTACCGTGATTCGAACACATACGATGGTGTTGGTGCTTCAGAGCTTATTTCATTCTACTCCCCGTTTGGTGTACTAGCCTCCACAAGCAGTATATATTGTATTATAACCACGAACGAGTGGTATTTAATCAATAACAACACTGCGACTAGCCGGGGAATCGAATCCGTGTTGTGTTGATCTAGGGAATTGGATCTGTGCTCTAGTTCCCTGAGAATTAGCCTGAATACCTTCCATTCCCCCCCCACATGCGCTGTATAATCCTACGGGTTTAGCGCTCCCCATGATTATAATAATAATTTCGGGTCGTGCAACCACCAGAATACATCCAGTTGTTATTATTAGTAAGTAGTGGTAGTCAAGTGAGAACAGCGCCGCTCAGCGGATCATTACATTACTAACACTTGCGCCAGGTCAACTTGTCTCAGCACTAAGCATCAGTCTGCATACTGTTAAAGAGCTGGGGGCCAAGAGCTGAAGCTCTACTCAGGAATGTTCAAATGGGTAATGAGAAAGAGAGATGGATACACGGTGAGAGTGTGAGAGGGGTGGGTGATGGAGAAGGGAGGTGGAGTGTGCGAGGAGTGGCACACGTGGTCTGAGGCACGAGGTGAGGCAGATGCGTACACATTGAGCAAGACGGGGGGAAGAATGGGTCCTATGGAAGGAAGGGAGGGGAGGGGGTGGAGAGGAATTGATGGAGGTGGTGAAGCTGGCGGGAGGGACGGTGATGGGTGGGACGGTGATGGGTGGGACGGGGATGGGAGGGTCGGTGATGGGTGGGACGGTGATCGGAGGGTCGGTGATGGGTGGGACGAGGATGGTTCACTTGTATTCACGTTTGGGTTGAAAATAAAAGAATGGTGGGTTACCATGAGGGAGGGGGGGGGTATATTCACGTGAGAAAGGGAGGGAGGAGAGCGGGACAGAAAAGAGAGGAAGGAAAGCGAGAGGTGAGGTAGGGAGGAGGGTGTTCAGTCTCCAGCACTCACCTCTGGTAGTGTTACAGCTTACCCTATGAATCTTCAAAGGTAAGAGAGGAGAGGCGAGCATATAGCAGGAATAAAAACAAGTCTGAGTGCATGGATGTGGACGAGGATATGGCGAAGACCAAGATAAGCAACCCTCATGGAGTTAAACCACTTTTTTTTTTTTTTTTGGGGGGGGGAGGAGTTGGGGAAATATCCCAGACACACACGCACACATAAGCTGTTAGTGCCCGCATCCCAGCGTATGCACCACAACGTACAAGACTGTGAGGAACTGATGTGTGATGTGGTTCGCTGGTGTTGTCCCGGCCCGGGTCTTTTCCAGTTGTGACCCGGCAGAAAAGAAGAGCTGATAGGGTGGGCAGGCACAGATTGTTTGAGAGGCGGGAAACGGGAACACCAGGGCACTGCTGGAAGTTGAAAGCACAGACGAGTCACAGGAATGTTAGAATGTATTTCTTCAGCATTAGTGTGGTCAGGAAGTCAAATGACCTGGACAGTTCAGCGGTAAAGGAAGGATCCATACATAACTTTCAAAAGAGGTACGATAAAGCTCTAAATGCCAGGAGAAGAGAGTGAACTGGTAACAGCCAGCGAAGAGGCGGGGACAGAAGCTGAGACTCGACCCCTTCAACCATATATAGATAGGTGGGAATATATTTGCGAGTATGGGCAGAGGAAGAGGCACAGTACCAGCGTAGCTTAATTAAAAGGAGCACCTTAGGTACAAGAGTCGGGACATGCTGTCTTGAAGGTTGAAGGGACAAAAATGGAAGCTGGACATTCAAAATACACGAAAACGTTAGAAATTTTTTATTGACATCGTAAGATTAACAGAGCGGAAGGAACTGTGTTATGGATTGATAAAGTCCCTTGTGGATGAAACGTCTTGTTAGTAAAATGTCATAAACCACATGAAGCCTGGTCACAGACCGGGCCGCGGGGGCGTTGACCCCCGGAACTCTCTCCACGTAAACTCCAGGTAAACATTGTGTGTCTTATTAACATACTGTTCATATACTCTTATTTTGGTATTAACATACCTGCCTGGCATCAGTTGTTGATGCTAATTTCTTGGGTAGCTCTGGATTGAGAGATACTTTTACCCTTCACATTTTTTTTTTTATAAAAAGCGCTAAACCTATGTGGGTCATTCAGCGCAAGACGTGGTGGAGGCTTGATCCTCCGTCTGCTGAGCGCTAGACAGACTCGCTTCCTATTTAAACTCACCCAGAGTATACCTTTGATGAGTTTCAAGAGTTTTTCTACTCCCACAGTCGGGCCTTGGGCCACCCTTGACTGATTCTTGCCTGGTCAACCAGGTTGTTGGTGCTGGCGGACTCTGGTGCAAATATTCATCACAACCTGGTTGATCTGGCACTTGTCGGAGGAAATTGTCGAGTTTTCTCCTTTAGACTTATACACTTGTTCTGTCAATATTTTTTTATTTCTGGTAGTGTTAAATAGTCTGGGACCACGGATGTTGATACGTACTTTTATTGTGCCCATGGCACCTCTTCCTTTCGCAGGGTTTATTCCACATATTCTCTTATATATCCCACTCTAGTATGTTATTATGGTAGTGTGCAGATTTAGGACCAGGCTCTGACGCACCTTCCACGTATATATATATTGGAATCGCAGCAGTTGCTTAACCTAGGTCAACATGGGTTCAGAATAAGGCGCTCCTGCCTTTCACAACTACTGGACCATTGCGACAGGGCCTTGGATGCTCTTGAAGACGGACAGAATGCATATGTAGATTACACTGTCTTTGCAAAAGTCTTTGATAAGTGTAACCATGGAGTAATTGCACACAAAGGGAATAATAACTGAGAAGGTGGGCAGATGGATTTTTAACATCACAAATAGAAGCCAGTGAGTTACAGTAAACTGAGTGAAATCAGGGGCTGCTACAGTGAAAAGTGGTGTCCCTCAAGGCACGGTACTCTACTCACTTCTTTTCCTCATTCTTTTCCTCATAGACAGGGACATCAGTCATAGCACTATATCACCCTTTACAAACGATACTAGAATCTTTATGAAAGTGGCATCCATAGAAGGCACAGTGAACCTCCACGCTGATATAAACCAAGACCTCCAGTGGTCCACTGACAACAATATGATGTTTAATGAGGATAGATTTCAGTTGTTACGCCATGGAAGACTGGAGAAAATTAAAACAAGATCGGAGTACGAGATAAACCGCCCACTAGAGCGTAGGTCATTAATGTTAGAGACCTTGGAATGATAATGTGATAAAATCTCACATTCAAAGAACACAGTAACGTTATTATCGCACATGAAAGAAAATAAAAGGTTGGATAACTAGAATCTTCAGAACAAGGATACCAAGCGAATGTTGATACTTTTTCAGGTCACTCGTTCTCCCTAGGCTAGGGTATTGTTAAGTATTAACGGCCCCCCTTCAAGGGGGGGGCGGTTAGTATATAGCAGAGCTGTAAAATGTGCAGAGAACTTTCACAGCTCGTATAAAGTCTGTCAAAGAACCTAAATTACTGGGAGCACTTGAAGTATCTAGAACTGTATTCCTTAGAACGTAACCGAAAAAGATATATCATAATGTTCTTTGGAAAATACTGGAGGGATCGCTGCACACCGAAATTACTACTTATGAACACAAAAAACTTGGTAGACAGTGCAGGATACCTCCAATGAAAAGCTAGGGAGCGGTGAGTACAGTGAGAGAGAACTCAGTAAGTGCTAAGGGACCTCGACTCTTCAACACCTTCCCTTCATGCATAAGGGGGATTACTAACAGATCCCTGGCTGTCTTCTAGAGGGAGCTCGACAGATTCCTCAACACAGTTCCTGATCAACCGGGTTGTGGTGCATACGTTAGACCGCCGGAGGGCACTAACAGCTTTATCGATAAGGCCAGCAACTAGGAGGCCTGATCTGAGACCGGGCTACGGTGGCGGTGACCTTCGGAAGCGATTCCAGGTAAATTGCCGTTGCCGTGTCGCTGTTACTACCGGGGTCACCGCTGCACTAAGTGCATCATTGAATTGCTTATATTTTTTTTAACGTCTACGTCAAGTAATTTTCCCTCAAGAAGAATCACCATCATTGCTTAAAAGTTAAGAGGCGAACCCAGGAGCTGCAACTCTACTCTCAGAAATAATTAATTCCAGGCAGAAACACGTTAGGACAGGCAGACAGAGAGGGAGACACGAGGACAGAGTGGTTGTGGTGGTGGCTGGTGTGTGGAGCTACGGGTCCAATGATTGCATCACAGCGGCACGTGGGAGGGAGGGAAAAAAATAGACATGAAGGGATAGGGAGGGAGGTGGTTGGCGGACACGAAGGAGAGAGGAGTTCAGGGGGGAGAGTAGTGGTGGTAGGGAGAGGAGCGGCCCAAACAAGTTCCAACGCGCACTTCTGTCTGGCAGTGACGCAGCTTTCCCTGTGAATGGGGAGACTTGGGGAAGAGAGAAGGGAAGAAGGAAGGTCAGGATACACCAGGAATAAGACCAAGTTAAGGCCAGGGACCTGGACGATGATATTGGGAAGGCGAGACAAGGATCAAGAACCTTTGTGAAATTAAAATCATTTAGTGTGATTGTAGATATACCCTTTTATATATATATATATATATATATATATATATATATATATATATATATATATATATATATATATATATATATATAACGTGCCGAATAGGTAAAACTTGCGATTTTGGCTTAAAAAGCAACGCTCTTGACGAATAAGGCAAGCTAAAATTTGTGTGTGCAATTATTTCGCAAAAATCATTCTGAACCTAACTAAAAAAATTATTTCATTGTGTTTGTTTATTATTAAATTATTGTAAACTTATCTAAAATATATTTAGTTGGATTAGGCTAAATTAAATCGCGCTTGTTATAATAAGGTTAGGTAAGTTTTCTAAGGTTCTTTTGGTACAAAATTATTAGTTTTTACATTAACATAAATGAAAAAATATATATCTTTAAACGTATAAGAGAAATTTTTAGAAAGGCCTTAATTTTAAATGAGTTCCTGCTAATTGACCGCCTTCACTCCAGTGAAGGTGGTCCTCTGGGAACGTATTTGCGTGGACATCCTCCTCTTTTCTGCAATTTTGCAAGCTCCTGATGATGAGTTGATTGCAACACGAAAGGCCTAGAGCTATCATTCTAGGTTGTTTTGCATCTTGTATCGCTTGGTTTGCGATATTTGTTAAATAAGAACGTTTCTTATGTGAGTTATAGTATGTGATGAAGCAGGTGTCTCAGCTGTCATGTGATGAAGCAGGTATCCCAGCTGTCATGTGATGAAGCAGGTATCCCAGCTGTCA
>WNWK01002030.1:0-160000 GCA_009830355.1 Cherax destructor | reverse complement strand
GGCCACGTAGGGCGGGCGGAAAATTCCACAGCGGTGACCTAATCGTGGGGAGGCGGGAGGAGAGCAGAAATGTTGTCTTCTGCCGTCTTCTGATATCTCCTGCGGTCTGCTGCCGTCTTCTGCTATCTCTTGCTGTCTTCTCGGTATCTCTCGCTGTCTGCTGTCGTCTCTTGTTGTCTGCTGCCGTCTTCTGCTATATCTTGCTGCCTTCTCGGTATCTCTTGCTGTCTGCTGCCGTGTCCTGCTGCTTGCTGCCGTCTCCCGCTGTCTGCTGCCGTCTCCCGCTGTCTGCTGCCGTCTCCCGCTGTCTGCTGCCGTCTCTCGCTGTCTGCTGCCGTCTCCCGCTGTCTGCTGCCGTCTCTCGCTGTCTGCTGCCGTCTCCCGCTGTCTGCTGCCGTCTCCTGCTGTCTTCTGCAGTTCGGTTTGGCTCTTCTTGTAATGGTTGTGATTATTCCACACGGTTATTGGCCGCACTATGACATGTTTAGTAGTGTTGGCATTGTGACATGTTCAGTAGTGTTGGCACTATTAACATGTTCAGTGGTGTTGGCACTATAACAGTGCCAACACTACAGAACATGTTATAGTGCTGACACTACTGACCATGTCAGTGTCAACACTACTGAACATGTTATAGTGCCAACACCACTGAACATGTTATAGTGCCAACACTGACATGCTCAGTAGTGTCGGCACTATAACATGTTCTGTAGTGTTGGCACTGTAACATGTTCAGTAGTGTCGGCACTATAATAACATGTTCAGTAGTGTCGACACTATAATAACATGTTCAGTAGTGTCGACACTATAATAACATGTTCAGTAGTGTTGGCACTATAACATGTTCAGTAGTGTTGGCACTGTGACATGTTCAGTAGTGCTGACACTATGGCGGGGGCGTGCTGGACTCAGTGGTGTGTGTCACTGTGGTGGACAACGGCAGCAGTGACCACTGGCTTACCAGTGCTAGACTCTGTGGTCTGTCCTCTTGGTGTACCAGTGGTCCCCACCACGCCCATGCTTTTGACTGGAGGTATTCTTCACCGTCTGCCAGACCTTCATATAGATGATTTCTTTGTGCACGTTTGGGACTAGACACTCCAGAATTTTCCTGGTGTACCTTTCTCGCATTCGTTTTAAGGAGTACAAATCAAGCAACGAAGGTTCTCTGTATGTTTTCCACTTCTGCAATTTCTCCTGCCTTGAAAGTTGGGTTATAGATTTACTTATAGTTGATATGGGTTAGTTTTTATTAGGTTAGGTTCGGTTGGGTTATGAATGGTTTAGGTTAGGTTTGATTTAGCTAGGGTGGATTTGGTTTGGTTAATTTTTCGTCAGGATGAGTTAGGTGGGTTTTGTCCCTGACTCAGGCTTTCGTCCTAGACTCAGCTGCTGCGTTGGTTACCTGCTTCTGGTCTTCAGAGCTGCCTGTCTCTCACCGTGGAATATTTATAGCACAATATTCCCTTACGATCCTAACTATCAAGTTTAGATCTTAGACCACATTTGTACACAGAAACAATGTTTATACGTGTTTTACTTGACTGTATTATTGTGTATCATTAAAAAAAATGGTATGTAATACCGACATATATTAAGGCTGAGGGACTGATTGTCTCATCTTCTACTGTCTCTGGTAGTATAAGTTCGGTATTGAACGGATATACTCACTGGTTGGTAAATTGTCTTCATAATAACGATACATAGGTGTTGCAAATGTGTTTTATTCTTCTACTACTATTAAGACCTAAAGAATCCTTGAAGGATTTTTTGTGGGGGATCAGTGCCCCCGTTGCCCGGTCCCAGACCAGGACAAGGTCTGAACAACCAATCTGTTACTGTTAGCCGCACGCAGTCCAGCGTAGGAACCACAGGTCAGCTGATCAGAAACTGACTTGTGGAACTTATCAATTTCCCTCTTGAAGACAGCCAGGGGCCTTACTGCACATATATACTATTTATCTATGGCACCAAAGAAGAGAGACCGATGTGACCTGCAACTGCCTCGTCTGTTGTATCTCTCCGATCTCCTGAGTCTACTTACATTTATAAACTTATATTGCTTAATATTTAAACCAAAATAGAAAATGTTTTCCACATGGGTTATGATCTTCTGAGGGTTGTGTGCGATGCTCTGATGTTTTCCTCTTCATGCTTGTCTAAATTTGTTGACACTAGACAAGTATCTTCACCAGGTACCAGATCAGTCAGGCTGTGATGGATATGTGTGCAGCAGGCCTCCAGCAGCATCAGCCTGGTTGACCATGCTAGCACCAGACGAGCCTGGTCCATGGCCGGGGTCCGGGAGTAGTAAGACTCTCGAAACTCATCAAAAGTATATATCATAGTTCTATCCTGGGTGCTTACGTTCTCAGCTTAGAGTAACAGTTCTATCAAGCTCACCTCCGGTGGGTAATTATTGTTAGAAATAAGAGCGTGTGAAATTTATCAATATTTGAGCAGTTATTTTAACTGTGTTCTGTAAGAGGTTGTTTTGCCACACGGAAGATACCTCTTTATCACCGAACTATTTTGCTACACTGGAAGTAACCCAGGTATTTTTAAGTGGTAAAAAAAAGAGTAAAAAGCAATGACTTGTAGAAGAGAGGCTGGCTTCTGGCTGGAGCTGTGGCTGGCTGACAGACATGTTAATAAGACACTATTCGGTTATGGTATTTTTATTGAAAAGACGTTTCGTCCACCAGGGATTTTATCAATACAGTCCTGGTTTTACCAATACAATGTCAAACCGCAGATTCTTTTATACTTGTCGGTGTATAATAACCACTTATATACAGGCTGACGGATAAGAGGTCAGATAAATGTGGTTAAATTACAATGTGGAGCAGTGGCGGCGGTTACCAACAGCCTGATCTATCAGGCCAGCAGTCAGGAGGCCTGGCTGGGATAGTGACACCCTTTCCCCGGAAGTAACTACGTGTAGCCTACAGGTGGCAAGTGTCGGCCCACTGAGGCCAGTGTTGGTCCACTGGCCCACTGAGGCCAGTGTTGGTCCACTGGCCCACTGAGGCCAGTGTTGGTCCACTGGCCCACTGAGGCCAGTGTTGGTCCACTGGCCCACTGAGGCCAGTGTTGGTCCACTGGCCCACTGAGGCCAGTGTTGGCCACCACCACCATCACCTTGCTGGTGAAAGAGACTAATGGCTGAGGCTTTATCACCTTGCGTACTAATCGGGAGTCGGTCTCTTGATCTGTCAGGTTTTTGGTTCCTGAGTGCTTCCACGAGGAGATGAAGGTGGAGGAAGAAGGGCAGTCATAACAGGAACAGAGGAAGAACCACTTGCGGGATCTTATCAACGTCACCACACTTCTCATTTGTCATCTCGTAGAGAAAACAGTGTTAGGGTGAAAAATTAAGGTAACTTGCCAGTTTAGAGGAGAAGTAACTCTCAGGTATAGAGTTACAGGTAACTTGCCAGTTTCCAGTGCTTTTATAACCCAACAGGCCGGTCTTTGGCCAGGCTTCCTTATTGATTGCTTTATTCAGTTGGTCAGCTGGTCCGTATCGTCATCACAGTCTATAAGATTATGCACTTGGCGGCAGTAGCGGTCCGGTTTCCTCTTGCAGAGGTCTACTTTTTTCCTGCAATATTTCTGATATTTGCTGGTAGAAGGTTGAATAATCTTGGGCTAAGAATATTGACACATTTTTCTCTCTTACTGTGCCTGTGGCACCCCTGCTTTTCATTGGATTTATTTTGCACTTGCATATTTTTCATTGCAACAAGGTGTTATAGTAGTGTGTACATTTGAGATCTGGCCCTCCTTTATCTTCCAGGAATATACTAACAGGTATCTCTGCTCAAGAGTACATTTCAAGTACTTCCATGTGTCCCCTCAGTTTAAATGCTGTTAACTCTATGCGGGCAGTAAATGATCTCCGTTCATTTTTCAGCTCTGATGTCTCTGTCTTGGAGGGAGCTGTGAGCACAGAATTCTAGACCTTCCTTGCAGTGCTAAACATTTTACTGAGACTGGACTTGGTTTTGTTTACTTCCACTCTATATTCCCCACCGCCAATACTATTAATTTCCCAACTTTTTTCTTTTATACCTATTAACGCCATTGATGTGCTATCACTCCAGGGTCATATTTGTTGAATATCTTCGCAAAATCCATGTAGACTACATCTACGTTTTATATTTCTTCCAAAGCCTCAGTGATTTTTATTAACAAGTCTTATAGTTTAGGAGAATTGTGACGTTTTATGTTAGTGTTTGTAATTATTTGACAGAGCTCTGCTGTTGCCTTTGTAAAGATTGACCACGTTTGCATTTTTTAAGACCTCTGGAATTTCACCTGAATCCAAGCTCCTTCTCCAAAGAAGAATGAATGCTCGTGCTAATGGCACTTTACGTTTCGTTGTAAATATCGAATTCCTGCAGTGAGGCGGAGGTGCTGAGTGAATGGGCATGTCGTCCATTTCTTTCTCGAAGTTTGAAGGATTTGTGGTAATATCAGCTATATAATTTGTGTGGGTCTTCAGTGTAGGGTTATAAACCCTACACTTTAAGAACACGGGAGATCAATAAGAGGGGAAAATGCTGGTCATTGTTTATTGAGTGAAATGTCCAGTGTCCCCTACCATCATCAGTTTCAGCAAATTGGGCCATTATCAAGTGTCTCCATTACCTGCGGGTCACATGGTACGAAAGAGAGAGAAACAGACGGAGAGAAAGAGATTGGGGGAGGGAGGGAGGGAGGGAGGTGTTGGTAGAGGGAGAGAGTTGACTAAGAGGGAGGGGGGTGGAAAGAGAGAAGAGAGGGAAGGAGGGAGTGGTGGGGAGGGAGGGAGGGAGGGAAGGAAGGGAGAGTTCTCAGTACCTTGAGAAAAGGTCAAGTTAGATTTCTCTTGACACAGGGGCATCGAACCAGGGTACATGTACTTGCAAGATTGTTTTCACGGAGTCACACACTTCACAGTCCACTCTATATATTTTTTCCCTCTTTCTCTATTTACATTTTCTTCTTTTAAAATAATTTTCCGTTTTCTTATTCGTCACATCTCTGAATTATTCACAAAGTTTATTTTTTGACACTGAATGTAATTATCTTTTATCTTCGTAATTCTGTGTAGCTACAAAAACTACAGAGAATTAATGTGTAGGTGAAACGTTTAACAATACCCAACTGTTGCACATGTCTTAATCATTAACTTGTCGGTATTTTATAACATTTCCGACATAGCGTAATTTTGCTTTTGTAGCTACAGAGAATTACGAAGATAAAAGATAAATAATTACATTCACAGTGTCAAAAATAAACTTTGTAAATACTTCCGAGATGTGACGATACCGTGACTGCAATAATACACAGATAAGCCGCACAATGAACACACAACTTTACTACGACATTTCGGTCCGTCTTGGACCATTTACAAAGTCGAAGACGGACAGAAACGTTGCCGTAAGCTTCTCTCTTCTATATGCGGGTTATTTGTGTATTGTGTACAACTTCTTTACTTCTTCTTAAGTTACTTCAGAATCCCCTATTTCATAAAGTTTGGGACTCCAATAAGCTGCATATAAAGTATCCTCTTCTGTAAATGCACTTCATAACGTGTGTAAATATATTCTTACACTTGTGTAAATACCTTTTTTTTAATATGTGAAAACACTCCTTAAACTAATGTAAATACACTCTTGAACTTCTTTAAACACACTTATTAAACTTGTGTAAAGACGTTTCTTAAACTAATGTAAATACACTCTTGAACTTCTTTAAACACACTTATTAAACTTGTGTAAAGACGTTTCTTAAACTAATGTAAATACACTCTTATACCTCTATAAAAACACTCATCAACTTATATAAACAATCCGTAAACATATGTAAGCGCACTCTTAAACTTATATAAATAAATTCTTTAACCTGTGTAAACACACTCTTAAACTATAGTCACCACTTAAAATTCTTTCATCTTTTACAAGTTTTAATAAAAGATTTATCTGTTTCTTCTGTCTTCTGTTTACCCTTCCGAGTTTTTTCTTCATAATTACATGTGTATTTTCGTTTCCAGCTTTTGCTCGAGTCTCTCATAAATCTCTGACCTGATACACTTCCCATGTTGCTTTCCAGTCTTTTTTTATCACTCTCCAGTTTTCTTCCATTAACCATTTTTACTATACCCATTTTCGGAATAAACTTTTTATTCCATTTTCATATGTGCTGCAGCACCCTGTGTGTGTGTGTGTGTGTGTGTGTGAGAGAGAGAGAGAGAGAGAGAGAGAGAGAGAGAGAGAGAGAGAGAGAGAGAGAGAGAGAGGAGAGAGAGAGAGAGAGAGAGAGAGAGAGAGACTACCATATCTAGTATTATTGGTTCGTGGCTTCTTGAACCTTATCACATCTAATATCGACACAGTATATGGAGTTCGCGCATGTGCTCGTGTGTGTGTGTACTCGAGCGTGCTCGTGTGCGCATGCGCATGCGCGGGTGTGTATATGTGTGTGTGTGTTGGGGCGAGGGTGGGGAAGAGGGTATGAGAGTGTGGGGTGAGGAAGGGAGAGTCAGGGTGAGGGTGAGGCTGGCAGCAAGGTTATATGCACAGCTTTAGGCTATCGATCTGGTGGTAGGGAGGGAGGGAGAGGCTGACTTGCTCGAGCTGCTTTAAAACTTTCCCACTTCAACCTCACCCTCCTTCATCCTCCCTCACCCTTCATCCTTCCTCACCCTTCATCCTTCCTCACCCTCCCTTCATCCTCCCTCACCCTTCATCCTAGCTCACCCTCCCTTCATCCTCCCTCACCCTTCATCCTAGCTCACCCTCCCTTCATCCTCCCTCACCCTTCATCTTCCCTCACCCTTCATCCTCCCTCACCCTCCCTTCATCCTCCCTCACCCTCCCTTCATCCTCCCTCACCCTTCATCCTCCTTCACCCTCCTTCATCCTCCCTCACCCTCCTTCATCCTCCCTCACCCTTCATCCTCCCTCACCTCCTTCATCCTCCCTCACCCTTCATCCTCCCTCACCCTCCCTTCATCCTCCCTCACCCTTCACTCCTAGAAACACTTCACTGGATAGAGTGGGGGAGGGGGGGTGGAATACGGGATGGACGGCTGGGTTATTGTGCATCTGTGAGTCTTCTTCCCTTCATGTTGACACTGAAGCTGGCACTGGTGGTAATGATGAATTAGACACATGTGCAACACTTGGGTATCCTCAATAAAGATACCTAAGTTATAATTTATAACTTGTCGGTTCTCTGAACCATTTATCTACATTCACCGATGATAATACTTCTGATGAGACTTTAAGACACATGTGTTCTGGTGTGCTGGGTCTGTGGAGAACTTGTGTTTTTTTTTTAATTAACAAAAATTGGATACATCATGATTGTGCTGCTACCTTGTTCCTGTGACAGTTACACAGCGGGAGCAAACCTGTTTCCCTGGCACATACCGTCACGCAGGATGGTGCTCATACCCGCTGCTGTAATCTGTCACATGTGTGGTGGTGAGCGTAGCTGGCTGGCGTGCCGGTGTGGTGATGGGCGAGGCTGTGTGGTGATGGGCGTGGCTGGTGGGCATGCCTGTGTGGTGATGGGCGAGGCTGGTGGGCATGCCTGTGTGGTGATGGGTGTGGCTAGTGGGCGTACCTGTGTCGTGATGGGCGTGGTTCTTAAGCATGCCTGTGTGGTGATGGGCGTGGCTGGTGGGCGTGCCTGTGTGGTGATGGGTGTGGCTTGTGGGCGTGCCTGTGTGGTGATTGGTGTGCCTGGTAATCGTGCCTGTGGTGATGGGCGTGGCTGGTGGGCTTGCCTGTGTGGTGATGGATGTGGCTGGTGGCGTGCCTGTGTGGTGATGGGCGTGGCTGGTGAGCGTGCCTGTGTGATGATGGGCGTGGCTGGTTGGGCGTACCTGTGTGGTGATGGGTGTGGCCGGTGGGCGTATCTGTGTGGTGATGGGCGTGGCTGGTGGGCGTACCTGTGTGGTGATGGGTGTGGCCGGTGGGCGTATCTGTGTGGTGATGGGCGTGGCTGGTGGGCGTGCCTGTGTGGCTATTGGTGTGGCTAGTGGGCGTGCCTGTGTGGTGATGGATGTGGCTGGTGGGCGTTCCTGTGTGATGGGCGTGGCTGGTGGGCGTGGCTGGTGGGCGTGCCTGTGTGGTGATGGATGTGGCTGGTGGGCATGCCTGTATGGTGATGGGCTTGGCTGGTGGGCGTGTACTGTATCATGCGATACATTGTCATATTCTTTGTCTTTCCGTTGTTTACACTTCCTGGGTGATGCCCATAATGTCGGCCATTGTTTGTAATGTCATTGTTTTCATTATTTGCATTGTATATTATTCTTTGTAAACAAGTTATAATAGTGTGTTGTAGCAACCACTTCCTCTTATTGTAGGGCGCTAACACAGAACTGTCCTCTGAGGGAGGTCTTGGGAGGTGTGAGTACAGAACTGTCCTCTGAGGGAGGTCTTGGGAGGTGTGAGTACAGAACTTTCCTCTGAGGGAGGTCTTGGGAGGTGTGAGTACAGAACTGTCCTCTGATGGAGGTCTTGGGAGGTGTGAGTACAGAACTGTCCTCTGATGGAGGTCTTGGGAGGTGTGAGTACAGAACTGTCCTCTGAGGGAGGTCTTGGGAGGTGTGAGTACAGAACTGTCCTCTGAGGGAGGTCTTGGGAGGTGTGAGTACAGAACTGTCCTCTGAGGGAGGTCTTGGGAGATGTGAGTACAGAACTGTCCTCTGATGGAGGTCTTGGGAGGTGTGAGTACAGAACTGTCCTCTGAGGGAGGTCTTGGGAGGTGTGAGTACAGAACTGTCCTCTGAGGGAGGTCTTGGGAGGTGTGAGTACAGAACTGTCCTCTGATGGAGGTCTTGGGAGATGTGAGTACAGAACTGTCCTCTGATGGAGGTCTTGGGAGATGTGAGTACAGAACTGTCCTTTAAGGGAGAGGTCTTCTGAGATGTGAGCACAGAACTGTCCTCTGATGGAGGACAGTTCTGTGCTCTCGTCTTGGGAGACGAGAGCACAGAACTGTTTCCCGATGGAGAATACTTGGGAGATTTGAGCACATAACTGCTACTGTAGTGGTTACACACACCAGTGTGTGGCAGAGCATCCTGAGGTTGATAATATTCATGTACAACCCGACCTTCTAAATTCTAAGTTGTTGTTGTTCGTGATTCGCCGGCACTCTCCCGGCCCGGGTCTTTTCCAGATGGTGACCCGGCCTTGGCTCCCTGTCTTGGGAGTGTTTTCCATGGGAGGAGGTACAAGTACCTCCTCATCTTCCGGCACCAACTGTCCCCCGGCCTAGCCCCATTCCCCATCCTCACGGGGCTCGTAGGGAGAAACCTTTCTTTTGGTCTGCCATCTGCCCCGCCCTATGGGGGTTCATGAGAGTGGCAGTCTTGTGAACTGCAGGTGGTAGCAAGCTCTGGATTTGGCACGTTCCCCGCCCTAAGAGGGCTCGTGGGAGTGGTGTCGGCTGCGATCTCAGCAAAATTCTAAGTCGATTTCTCAAATACAGTTTTTTAGCAAATTTCTCGATTTACGTGACTTAGGTAAGGTTATGTTAGATTGTCGTCTATTAATAATTTTTTACCAATTATAACATACCATAATGGCAATAAATAAAATACTCTATTACATGAAGGCGATAAAAAAAAACACGAAAAAAAAGCGGGCACCGCCCGAGCGCACTCTGAATACAGTCGGATATACAGTCGGATAATACAGTCACCCATCTGTTATCTTAGCCACAGTGAAATACTGACTGATTAGGAGGACAGGCTGTCATGTAAGGGTGGCCCAGGAGCTGCTGGAATGATTGGACACCCCAGTGTGTGACCGTGACTGTGTACTTACTGCCAACAATATCGAAGAAACATAGGTTCCAAAACAAGCTTTTATTGGGATAATGTTTTGCTTTGTTGGAATATTATACCAGATGAATCTCTAACAGGGCAAATAGCTCTCTCAATAGAAGCTTCTTCTGCAACGTATCTTGTTGTTCATAAATGTGAGAGAGTTTCCTGTGAGTTAGTAAGGCTTGTGTGAGAATGATATAGAGCTCTACTTACAACTACTGAACCAATAGTGGGAAGCTTGATGGTATTCCTATTGTCCCCCATGCTAAGTGTCCCAAGTGTGATCCAGCAGACATAACTACTCCATAAATATTATTATTATTATTATTACAGCGCTGTATGGCACTTAAGGGCTTAGAGCTTCGTTATGATAATAATAACAACAACAACAACAATAATAATAATAATAATAATAATAATAATAATTTATTATTATTAATATATGCAAAAATATGCACAACTCTTCTCTGCTAGGAGAGTTGTGCGAGGGTGGGGATTAGCAAAGGTGGTGGTTAGTGGAGGTGGTGGTTAGTTCAAGTGGTGGTTAGTTCAGGTGGTGATTAGTTGAGGTGGTGATTAGTTGAGGTGGTGGTTAGTTGAGGTGGTGGTTAGTTGAGGTGGTGGTTAGTGGAGGTGGTGGTTAGTGGAGGTGGTGGTTAGTGGAGGTGGTGGTTAGTGGAGGTGGTGGTTAGTGGTGGTAGTGGTTAGTGGAGGTAGTGGTTAGTGGAGGTGGTGGTTAGTTGAGGTGGTGGTTAGTTGAGGTGGTGATTAGTTGAGGTGGTGGTTAGTGGAGGTGGTGTTAGTGGTGGTAGTGGTTAGTGGAGGTAGTGGTTAGTGGAGGTGGTGGTTAGTTGAGGTGGTGGTTAGTTGAGGTGGTGGTTAGTTGAGGTGGTGATTAGTTGAGGTGGTGATTAGTTGAGGTGGTGGTTAGTTGAGGTGGTGGTTAGTGGAGGTGGTGGTTAGTGGTGGTAGTGGTTAGTGGAGGTAGTGGTTAGTGGAGGTGGTGGTTAGTTGAGGTGGTGGTTAGTTGAGGTGGTGGTTAGTTGAGGTGGTGGTTAGTGGAGGTGGTGTTAGTTTAGTGGTTAGTGGATGTAGTGGTTAGTGGAGGTGGTGGTTAGTGAGTGGTGGTTAGTGAGGTGGTGATTAGTTGAGGTGGTGATTAGTTGAGGTGGTGTTAGTTGAGGTGGTGGTTAGTGAGGTGGTGGAGTTAGGTAGTGGTTAGTGAGGTGGTGGTTAGTGGAGGTGTGGTTGGTGGTGTGGTTAGGAGGTGGTGGTTAGTGGTGGGGTTAGTGGAGGTAGTGGTTAGTGAGGTGGTGGTTAGGCTGAGTGGTGGTTAGTGGAGGTGGTGGTTAGTGGAGGTGGTGGTTAGTTGAGGTGGTGGTTAGTTGAGGTGGTGGTTAGTTGAGGTGGTGGTTAGTGGAGGTGGTGGTTAGTGGAGGTGGTGGTTAGTTGAGGTGGTGATTAGTTGAGGTGGTGGTTATGAGGTATGGTTAGTGGAGGTGGTGGTTAGTTGAGGTGGTGGTTAGTGAGGTGGTGGTTAGTGGAGGTGGTGGTTAGTGGGTGGTGGTTAGTGAGGTGGTGGTTAGTGGGGTAGTGGTTAGTGGAGGTGGTGGTTAGTGGAGGTGGTGGTTAGTTGAGGTGGTGGTTAGTTGAGGTGGTGGTTAGTGGAGGTGGTTAGTGGAGGTAGTGGTTAGTGGAGGTGGTGGTTAGTTGAGGTGGTGGTTAGTTGAGGTGGTGGTTAGTGGAGGTGGTGGTTAGTGGAGGTAGTGGTTAGTGGAGGTGGTGGTTAGTGGAGGTGGTGGTTAGTGGAGGTGGTGGTTAGTGGAGGTGGTGGTTAGTGGAGGTGGTGGTTAGTGGAGGTGGTGGTTAGTGAGGTGGTGGTTAGTGGAGGTGGTGGTTAGTGGAGGTGGTGGTTAGTGGATGGTGGTAGGAGAGTGTAGTTGAAGTGGTGGTTAGTGAGGTGGTGGTTAGTGGAGGTGGTGGTTAGTGGAGGTGGTGGTTAGTGGAGATGTGGTTAGTGAAGTAGTGGTCAGTGAAGGTGGTGGTTAGTGGAAGCAGTGGTTAGTTGAGGTGGTGGTTAGTTGAGGTGGTGGTTAGTGGAAGTAGTGGATAGTGAAGGTAGTGGTTAGTGGAGGTGGTGTTTAGTTGAGGTGGTGGTTAGTGGAGGTGGTGTTTAGTTGAGGTGGTGGTTAGTGGAGGTGGTGTTTAGTTGAGGTGGTGGTTAGTGGAGGTGGTGGTTAGTGGAGGTGGTGGTTAGTGGAGGTGGTGTTTAGTGGAGGTGGTGGTTAGTGGAGGTGGTGGTTAGTGGAGGTGGTGGTTAGTGGAGGTGGTGGTTAGTGGAGGTGGTGGTTAGTGAGGTGGTGGTTAGTGGAGGTGGTGGTTAGTGAGGTGGTGGTTAGTGGAGGTGGTGGTTAGTGAGGTGGTGGTTAGTGGAGGTGGTGTTTAGTTGGAGGTGGTGGTTAGTGGAGGTGGTGTTAGTTGAGGTGGTGGTTAGTGAGGTGGTGTTAGTGGAGTAGTGGTATAGTGAAGGTGGTGGTTAGTGGAGGTGGTGTTTAGTTGGAGGTGGTGGTTAGTGGAGGTGGTGGTTAGTGAGGTGGTGGATTATTGGAGGTGGTGGTTTAGTGGAGGTGGTGGTTAGTGGAGGTGGTGGTTAGTGGAGGTGGTGGTTAGTGGAGGTGGTGGTTAGTGGAGGTGGTGGTTAGTGGAGGTGGTGGTTAGTGGAGGTGGTGGTTAGTGGAGGTGGTGATTAGTGGAGGTGGTGGTTAGTGGAGGTGGTGGTTAGTGGAGGTGGTGGTTAGTGGAGGTGATGGTTAGTGGAGGTGGTGGTTAGTGGAGGTGGTGGTTAGTGGAGGTGGTGGTTAGTGGAGGTGATGGTTAGTGGAGGTGGTGTTTAGTGGAGGTGGTGGTTAGTGGAGGTGGTGGTTAGTGGTGGTGGTTGTTAGTGTGCATGCAGAATTGGAGTCAAAGTTGGTGCAGTAGGTTAGTTCCTGTCAAAAAGTCAAAGTGTAAGTCTACGTTAAAGGAGAAACTTTTGGCAAGATCAGTTAGAATGAGCGTGTCAGGGTATTGTAGAAGTCAGAAGTGACAGGACAATGAGAATGTTCAAAACAAGGAATGCCGTGCCATTGATGATCCTCTTTAAGTCACTTGTTCTCTCTAGGCTGGAATGCTGCTGTACACTAACAACCCTATTCAAGGCAAGTGAAATTACTGATCTAGAGAAAGTCCCCAAAATATTCTTCACTGCACGTATTAGTTCGGTCAAACACTTAAATTACTAGGAACATTTGAAGCCCCTTGACCTGAACTCCCTGGAACGCAGGTGAGAAAGATACATCATAATATACGCCTGGAAAATCCTACAGGGACTGGTCCCAAACCTGCACACAGAAATCACTCCTGAAAGCAAAAGACTAGGCAGACGGTGCAACATACTCTCAATGAAAAGCACGGATGTCATGAATACACTAAGAGAAAACAGTAAGTGTCCGGGGCCCAAGACTGTTCGACAGCCTCCCATCATACATAAAGGGAATTGACATTAGACCCCCTCACTGTTTTCAGGAGGGAACTGGATAGATACCTTAAGTTAATGCCCTTTCAGCCAAGTTATGCTTCGTATATTGGATTGAGTGCGACCAACAGTAACAGCCTGGTTGATCAAGCCCTGATCCACCAGGAGGTCTGGTGGAGTACCGGGCCACGGGGGCATTGTCCCCTGTAACAACCTCCAGGTAGACAGGACTTCGTTCTGTTAATATATGGTTAAGTGCGTAAGTCACCTGGCAGTCCTTACAAAGGCAACGAGCGTCTTTCTATGTGGTATCCTGTGTGAATTGTTGTGGCCGATTTGTAAATATGTGAGCAACGTTTCCCACACCCGACAGTGATGAGAAGTTGATGGCCAGGAGCATAATTGTGGTTTAATGTAAAATAATTTGTTGCCCTCTAACGTTGACAACGTTTTTCTCAGCTGTTTTTGAGTCTCTAGAACATTGCTGGAAAAATACTTCGAGAAAGGTACTTCCCTGTGGAAGATTGGTAAATCGTGAATAGCGGACCGAACGGGTGAGTCTGCATGTTCGTTACCCTGAACGTCAGTGTATCCCAGGGACTCGGGACTCAGCAGAAAATACTTTATTGTGCTTGCTAGAAACTTTACACAACCACTGTTGTACTTGCTAGAAACTTTACACAACCACTGTTGTACTTGCTAGAAACTTTACACAACCACTGTTGTACTTGCTAGAAACTTTACACAACCACTGTTGAATACGGAGAACGATATAATATCAGGAGTCATAATTCTGGGTAGCTTACGACGCACTTTGAGAGTCTGAAACAACCACAGATGAGGAGGCGGACGTAGTTACATTGTGTATGATATATAACTGTGTTGTAAAAATGGTGGCCGTCTTTAATAAATGTGTGGATTCTTGTATTTGGAAAGACAGCTGTGCACCCTACTCCATCTGAGGATTTAGAACCATCAGTGAGCACCGCCGTAGCATGATAATGTGCTTGAGAGTATTCATGGAAGAGTGAGCGCGAATTTGTAACGGATATGTTGATATTCGGACAAGGAAGAGCAAATGTGAATGGCTGGAACCAACCAAGGAGGGAGGGAAAAATATTATATGAAGTGACCATAAAGGGATGGGAACAAATTTCGAGTTATTGTCAAAGATCGGTCTTAGAGAATGAAGGTCCTTAACAAATGGAGGCGACGATTATATGAATTTATTTTACTAACATCTGTGATTACATATGAGGATCGACCGGTGATGATCGGAAGGCCTCTTAATTCTTTATTGTGAATGACACTGAGTTACATTACAGTAGCCTGGGAGACTAAGGAATGTACTTGGCCCTCGTAGTCTAACTTAGTCAGAATTAAGGCTGCATGTAATGTCGATCATCCTTCCCACACACTCCCACCATTACCCTACCCTGCAACACCATCCCATCCCCGACAATCCCTGCATAACCCTACCCTGCAACACCATGCCATCCCCGACAATCCCTGCATAACCCTACCCTGCAACACCATCCCATCCCCCACAATCCCTCAGTTACTCTACCCTCCCACTCTCGGCATCCATCAGCCTTGCCCCTCACAAACACTGCTCACGGCCAAGGACGTTCGTCTGAGAGAACGGTCCGCGACCTTGACAGTTAGATTACGTGGTCCTGTGAGGGTTTCTTGGAAGAGGCCCTGAGTTATGGGGGGAGGAGGGAATGAATGGTGAGAAATTAAAACAATAGGGGGGTAAGTTACGGTGTGTGAATGAGAAGGGGGGCATGGATGTGTGGGACAGGGGGAGGGGCCGGCTTGAGAATAGGTTTAGGGGTGTTATCCCAAAGTGACCTCCAAGAAGAATGGTGGAGTTTGTGGTGTGGGGGAGTGAGAATAATATATATAATAATAATTATTATTATATCCTTATTTCTACATGTACAAATTAGGTCAGGTTTGTTCCAGGATGCGACCCACACCAATCGACTAACACCCAGGTACCCATTTTATACTGATAGGTGAACAGGGACAACAGGTGTCTTATGGAAACACGTCGTAATGTTTTCCAGCCGTACCTGGGATTCGATCTCCGGACAGTGTGTGTTGAGTGTGCTGGCGATCGAGCTACGGGGGTAGTTCTTTGTGGTTGGGGAGCAGTAAGGGAAGTAGTTCTTGGAGTTGGGCAAGATGGACGTTACCTGTAAGGTACATGTTCTTGTGTCTTACTTGTTTTTACACAGGGTTCTGGAAGGTTAGGTTTAGGGTTCCTAACTTTATTTACAAGCTAAGAGCTGTTACCTACATCAAGTGATTTGAAATCAACACTTGTCAGCATTGATTTAAACTTGAGTATTGATTATTCAGTATTCCTTTGATTTAGCTGTTAATTATTATTATTAGTTTGAACATTATTTATGATAATTGATTTTGAGCAGTGTAATAATTATAGTGATAATTCTCAACACTTTGTGAAGTACTCCTTTTATTATTACTCTAGAATATTACTCGTGAGTATTGGTCTCATTATTACTGTAGAGTATTACTCGTGAGTATTGGTCTCATTGTAGAGTATTGTAGAGTATTACTCGTGAGTATTGGTGTCATTGTTACTATAGAGTATTACTCGTGAGTATTGGTGTCATGTTACTGTAGAGTATTACTCGTGAGTATTGGTGTCATTGTTACTGTAGAGTATTACTCGTGAGTATTGGTGTCATGTTACTGTAGAGTATTACTCGTGAGTATTGGTGTCATTGTTACTGTAGAGTATTACTCGTGAGTATTGGTGTCATTGTTACTGTAGAGTATTACTCGTGAATATTGGTGTCATTGTTACTGTAGAGTATTACTCGTGAGTATTGGTGTCATTGTTACTGTAGAGTATTACTCGTGAGTATTGGTGTCATTATTACTGTAGAGTATTACTCGTGAGTATTGGTGTCATTGTTACTGTAGAGTATTACTCGTGAGTATTGGTGTCATTGTTACTGTAGAGTATTACTCGTGAGTATTGGTGTCATTGTTACTATAGATTATTACTCGTGAGTATTGGTGTCATTGTTACTGTAGAGTATTGGTGTCATTGTTACTGTAGAGTATTGGTGTCATTGTTACTGTAGAGTATTACTCGTGAGTATTGGTGTCATTGTTACTATAGAGTATTACTCGTGAGTATTGGTGTCATTATTACTGTAGAGTATTACTCGTGAGTATTGGTGTCATTGTTACTGTAGAGTATTACTCGTGAGTATTGGTGTCATTATTACTGTAGAGTATTACTCGTGAGTATTGGTGTCATTGTTACTATAGATTATTACTTGTGAGTATTGGTGTCATTGTTACTGTAGAGTATTACTCGTGAGTATTGGTGTCATTGTTACTGTAGAGTATTACTCGTGAATATTGGTGTCATTGTTACTATAGATTATTACTCGTGAGTATTGGTGTCATTATTACTGTAGAGTATTACTCGTGAGTATTGGTCTCATTGTTACTGTAGAGTATTACTCGTGAATATTGGTGTCATTGTTACTGTAGAGTATTACTCGTGAGTATTGGTGTCATTGTTACTGTAGAGTATTACTCGTGAGTATTGGTGTCATTGTTACTGTAGAGTATTACTCGTGAATATTGGTGTCATTGTTACTGTAGAGTATTACTCGTGAGTATTGGTGTCATTGTTACTGTAGAGTATTACTCGTGAGTATTGGTGTCATTGTTACTGTAGAGTATTACTCGTGAATATTGGTGTCATTGTTACTGTAGAGTATTACTCGTGAGTATTGGTGTCATTGTTACTGTAGAGTATTACTCGTGAGTATTGGTGTCATTGTTACTGTAGAGTATTACTCGTGAGTATTGGTGTCATTGTTACTGTAGAGTATTACTCGTGAGTATTGGTGTCATTGTTACTGTAGAGTATTACTCGTGAGTATTGGTGTCATTGTTACTGTAGAGTATTACTCGTGAGTATTGGTTTGAGTGTGATGTGTGGCGTTCTGGTGACGGGTTTTCACACACATTGTGTCGTAAAGGCAATGAATCTACCCGAAGTAGATCTGATGGGGCGAGGGAGGGAAGGAAGGGGAGAGAGGGAAGGAACAAGGGAGGGGCAACAAGATAGGGGGATGATCTGATGGGGCGAGGGAGGGAAGGAAGGGGAGAGAGGGAAGGAACAAGGGAGGGGCAACAAGATAGGGGGATGGCTTACAGATGGAGTAATAATATGTGCTCAAGAGTACCATATGTGAGGTGAGGGTTTTGGTAATCTGGCCTCCAGTACATATACCCAGGTCACAACCTTTTTCTAGCATCCTGCTGTTGCATTGGCTGCTGCTGCTGCTTGCATCTGCAACTCAATGTTACATACCTCATACAAGAGTCATAACAGCATGAGTCATCCAGCATAATGTATCTGTTGCCCACGATATTGACTTAAACACCCTCATTCTTATCCTGTTTTCTTAAACGTCCATATTTTTGCAGTTTATATATTTGTATATACAAATATTGTCGTTAACCTCGAGGCAGGCTTTCTGGCCCCTATCTGACCAACCAGGCTCTTCTTCAGCTGATTTACCACCACTTATAGAAATTTGCAAAGTCCTTCTTAAAGACCTTTATTGCAACAACGGTCCTTAAAGACTTTTACTTTTTTTTTTTTTACAACAGAGGTCCTTTTTCTTCAAGGAATATTCATATTTGATAGAAAGGTAGAACGTTCTTTCAGTGTTTCCTTGTTTAATCTTAGAGAGGATTACTTTTAGATAAGTTTATCATCCACTTGCCTCTGTCTCCCTTTCTTCAGGAAGTCTGAATCTGTTTATTGTGGAGGCGACCTTGACGAACTTGCCTTGTGTGAGTTATGAGTGTAACTTGAGTGCTTCATCACACTCACAATAGTTACTTTATAAACACTAATGCGATTTATTAATATCATCTTGTGATATATAAAGTTCTAGAGGTGGTACCTCCATATATATATACGTATGTATATATATATTATGACTTTATAAAGTTTTATTTAGGATCGTTATCCAGAAAATAAAAGCTTGTTCTGCATGTATATTTGTCATATATACTGTAATGGATCATTGTAATGGCACACACGAACACTTATTAGAAAAAAAAACAGAAACTAAGATAAGTACTTTATATTTCATCCTTATTTGATGTCCTCTTCAGCTTGAGGATGGTCTGTTAAGTTTGAAGTATATCGACTGCCTGAGGATTATTAAGGTTACAAATCACCTGTACACCACCAAAGATAATTTTGTATCTATAATGGGGATTAATCTCTCAACGTACATACAGAGAGAGAGAGAGAGAGAGAGAGAGAGAGAGAGAGAGAGAGAGAGAGAGAGAGAGACAGAGAGAGAGAGAGAGAGAGAGAGAGACACAGAGACATATGCTCCTCCTGGTGTATATACTGTACCTTGAGTTAGTGTGAGGAAGGAAGTGGGTGCTTGTGTTGTGAAAGGGTGTTGTCACTTCTCACGTATCATCAGAGGAAGTCAGGTGTGCTTCGTAGTAAGCTTAATGTATCAGCCTCCGTGGAAAATAATTACTCACTGGATCCAGTAACCACCGACCTTGAGAGATGCTAAAGTTTGCAGTATTATTTATCAAAGCTGAGTCTGTTATCCGCGAATAACTGCAGTTTGGGGGTAAATAAATATAGAATTCTCGCAGTAAACTTGAAGATTCTTTTCCCTTATTTTTAACATAAATCTGAACTTTGCTGTCCATATCTGACAAACGATTTTGTGTTTGCCCAATCCTGCCTTTCGAAAAGGTTCCTACTAGTTTTCCCAAAGTAATCCTTATAACAATTTTTACAGTGTGCGTGTGTGTGTGTGTGTGTGTGTGTGTGTGTGTGTGTGTGTGCTCACCTACTTGTGGATGCAGGGGTCGAGCATAAGCCCATGGCCCTGCCTCTTCACTTGCCTGTTTGTTGATGATGGTAGTGTGGTTTGAAGGAATGGAGACTATCAAGACAACCTTCTGCTTTATCATTCTGTCCTCTGTCTAGTAGCAGTAGGTTACAGGGCAGTTTAGTGTTCCTCAACGTCAAGAGGTAACACACTGTAAAGCGTGCGGGGCAGGATAAACACACACTATTATGTCTGAGAGTGTAGCAAATGACATGGGTATATAATTAATACCACAGATATATTTCAACAGTGTATGCACGTGGCAGCATTTTACAAACTGACAAGATTTTCTGCAATTAAATATTGGTAATTTGCAAAAGTAGTGATACCCGTAAACACGTAGCCTCTTAATTGCGAGGTTAGTGGTTCCTATAGATACATAGACCCTTATAATATAATATGATATTCTTTATTTATACAAGTACACGTACAAGGTATTCAGACCTAGTTGACATCAATGATATAGTACTATATAGAAAGTTCCTTGTTATATCTGGAGTATACCTGGAGAGGGTTTCGGGGGTCAGCGCCCCCGCGGCCCGGTCTGTGACCAGGCCTCATGGTGGATCAGAGTCTGATCAACCAGGCTGTTACTGTTGGCCGCACGCAACCCGACGTACGAACCACAGACCGGCTGGTCAGGTACTGACTTTAGGTGCCTGTCCAGCGTCTTCTTGAAGACAGCAAGGGATCTATTGGTAATCCCCCATATGTATGCTGGAAGGCAGTTGAACAGTCTTGGGCCCCTGACACATATTGTGCTGTCTCTTATCGTGGTAGTGGCACCCCTGCTTTTCATTGCGGGGATGTTGCATCGTATGCCGAGTCTTTTGGTTTCATAGGGAGTGATTTTCGTATGCAGAGCATTTCGGGCAAATTAGGTCAATTGTGTCCCAGGATACGACCCACACCTGTCGACTAACACCTTTTCACTGATAGGTGAACATTGAACAGCAGGTGACATTTGGAAACACGTCCTAATGTTTTCCAGCCGTACCGGGGAATCGATCCCCGGACCACAGTGTGTGAGCTGAGTGCACTAGCGATTGAGCTACTGGTCACCTTAAGTGTAAAAATAATAATACGAGTGTAATGAAGTAGTCGGGGATGGAGTACACAACACCAATTGCGTGTCAACTATTCATACTGTAATGTACTGTTTTATGGTGGTATGTTCACTCACAGGAAGAGTGGCGCCGCCAAGTGAACTCCACCATCACGACAAAATTTAAAAAAAAAAAAAGAGAGAGAGAGAGAATCTCGGAATAACCTTGGTATAGTCCATGGGTTTTGTCTTATCTCAGTTTGCCCATGTACTATCTGTGCTTTACCCTTCTTTACCTACCCCCTTCCCCTATCTCTCCTTCACTCCCCTCCTTTCCTTTACCTCTCCTTCACCCCCACCCCTCCGTCCTTCCTCTCGTTTCCCCCGCAGTGCTGGTGGTGTAAGGCAAGGTCGTCTCCCACGTAATGTTGCATCAGGATGCTCAGTGTCCGCTCCCTCCCTCCCTCCCTCCTGACTGACTGACTGACTGACTGACTGACTGAATCATGCTCCTCCCTCCCTCCTATCCTAGCCACTCTTAGTGTGTCCTTGTTATTTGCATCTTTATCGCCTTAGCTTGTTTCATGTCTCCTTATCCTAGCAGCTCCTAACTTATCACGTCATGTCAGTTCTATTTTAACATTTCCTCCTGAGGGTAGCAGTGTTGCTGGCGAGAGGCTCTTAATCCTGTGAATTAGAGTTGTCCTGCCCTTCCTGTAGCCGCTCCCGGAGGTCACTGCCCCCGCGGCACGGTCCCAGACCAGGCCTCATGGTTGTTGACCTGATCGATCAGACTGTTGTTGCCCGCCGTTCGCAGTCCAATGTATGCACCTCAGCCCGGCTAATCAGGGACAGATATAAGGAATTTATAGAACTCCTTCTTGAAGACAGCTACCTGGCTACCTCCCAAGTAATAAAGATTTCATTGTAAACAGTGTCTTTCTCACTGGTTGTCTGCTTAGGGCATCTTTTATCCTCGTACCCCTTATTCCCTAAGTCATGTGTGACCCTTACGGGTTTAGTGTTAATTTTGTACTTTTCAAGTCAGACTCGGTCAGAGAAGTCCAACTACTCAAAATAAATAGTTTCCACAAATTTTGTTATGCATTGATAGATATAATTGTGTGAATTGTCATGATATAGATTTGTTGATTTTTGCACCACACGTTGAGGAACCTAACTGAAATTATTATAATATACTTTACCTTAATCCTAATATCCGGTCGTGCCACCTGCGTTGCACAGGTGTGTCACCTGCGTTACACAGGTGTGTCACCTGCGTGGCACAGGTGTTTCACATAATTTGAAGTCAACGTAAATTTCGTTAATATTTTTTTATCATCAGTGTGAAGTATTTTAATTTCGTGTTGTGACTGATTTTCCTGGTGTTTTAGTTAGCTAAATTTTACGCTGTGTTTGTTTTGTAAAAAAAAAAATAACATTTGTTGCTTTATAAAGGAAGATTACAGGCGCTTCCTAACCAGCGAGGCATATACATGTATTGTTTTTGTGAGCGTTGTGTGACGTTCGTAGTGGTGGGAGATGGGAGGGAGGTGGGTTGGTTGATGGAAACCTGTGGTGGGAGGGAGCGGGGAGTGATGATATGGGAGGAAAGTGTTACTCCCACATTTGCCTTCCCTTCCTGTGAGTCATCCACACTAGTATAAAGTGGTTCTTAATCCACAATGTATATTAATTTATGTATCCATTCAATATGTATGATCACAAGCATCAAGGGGAACACACCAGTGCTACGTGGTGAAGCACCAACCTCGGACAGTGACAGAAAACAGTTGATTGTGATGCTGCATCATGAACACTGTGTCGAGGTGTTCTCTTGATATTAATAACTCCAGTGTGGAGCGTAGAGTAGGAGGAGAGCCTTCTGTTGTATTATCCTTATGTCGGTTATGTACACAGAAAGAGATATAGCTAGATGAAGTAGCTTTAATCACCAGATAGCCTCTTTATAAAGTAATCTGCTATCTGACATCTGTATAATACCACCACCACCGCTACTACTGCTGCTACTACTACTACTACTACTCTACTCTACTACTACTACTACTACTACTACTACTACTACTACACTACTACTACTACTACTCACTGCTGCCTACTACTACTCAGCTGCTGCTACTACACTACTGCTGCGCTACTACTACTACTACTACTACTACTACTACTACTACTACTACTACTACCTGCTGACTACTACTCTACTCACTACTACTCACTACCTACGCTGCGCTGCCTACTACTACTCTACTACTCCACTACTACTCTGCTGCCACTACTACCACTACTACACTACTCACTACCTACACCACTACTCACTACTCACGCTGCACTACTACTACTACTGCTGCTACTACACTACTACCACTCACACCACTACTACTACTCACCTCTACTACCTACTTACTCTTCTACCTACTGCTCACTCTACCACTACCACTACCCTACACCACTTTACTACTCACCTACTGCTACTGCTGCTACTCTACTACTCACTACTACTACTACTACTACTACTACTACTTTACTCATTCTCACTGCTACTGCTACTACTGCTACTACTACTACTACTACTACTACTACCACTACTACTCTACCACTGCTACTGCTACACTGCACTACTCACTACTCACTACCTACCACTACTCACCTACCACTACCTACTCACCACTCTACTCACTGCTACTCTCCGCTCTACTACTCACCACCGCTCTACCTGCCTACTCTACTCACTCACCTACTCTACTCTACCACTACACCTACTCACTCCTACTCACCTGCCTGCTGCTACTCACTGCTACTACTACTCACTCTACCATCTACCACTCACTACCTTACACTCCACCTTACTCCACGCTACTGCCCACTACTACTACTACCACTACTACACTCCTACCACCACTGCGCACACCTACCACTACTACTCTACCATCCACTCACCACACATAGCTACCCTACTACTCACCCTCATGCTGCACTACTACTACTACTACTAACTCCTACACTACTGCTACTCCACATTCCACTACTACTAACCACTACTACTCTACTAACTACTACTACTACTACTACTACCACTACACCACTACTTACCTACTCTACTACTGCTACTGCTGCACACTACTACACACACTACACTACTTTACTACTACTACTCACTGCTGCTGCTGCTACTACTACTACTACTACTACTACTACTACTACTACTACTACTTTACTACTTCTACTGCTGCTGCTGCTATTTTATTTTTCTTGTTATATACATGTGTTAGCTTAGAGGTTACCTGTAGTCTCTAACAGGTCACCGCCCCCGCGACCCGGTCCCAGACCAGACCTAGTTGCTGGCCAGATCAATCAGGCTGTTGGTGTAGGTATATCATCGTCAAGATAATTATCAGAAGTATGTGAGGACACAATGAGCCTCCATGGTAGTTATCACAGGTAGGTGAGGTCACTCTGAACCTTCATGGTAGTTATCAGTGGTAGGTGAGGTCACTGAACCTCCATGGTAGTTATCAGAGGTAGGTGAGGTCACTGAACCTTCATGGTAGTTATCACAGGTAGGTGAGGTCACTCTGAACCTTCATGGTAGTTATCAGTGGTAGGTGAGGTCACTGAACCTCCATGGTAGTTATCAGAGGTAGGTGAGGTCACTCCCTAATTTTCATGGTAGTTATCAGAGGTAGGTGAGGTCACTGAACCTTCATGGTAGTTATCAGTGGTAGGTGAGGTCACTCTGAACCTCCATGGTAGTTATCAGAGGTAGGTGAGGTCACTGAACCTTCATGGTAGTTATTAGTGGTAGGTGAGGTCACTGAACCTTCATGGTAGTTATCAGTGGTAGGTGAGGTCACTGAATCTCCATGGTAGTTATTAGTGGTAGGTGAGGTCACAACCTTCATGGTAGTTATCAGATGAATTTGAGGACACTGAACCTTCATGGTAGTTATCAGAGGTAGGTGAGGTCACTGAACCTTCATGGTAGTTATTAGTGGTAGGTGAGGTCACTGAACCTTCATGGTAGTTATTAGTGGTAGGTGAGGTCACTGAACCTTCATGGTAGTTATCAGAGGTAGGTGAGGTCACTGAACCTTCATGGTAGTTATCAGAGGTAGGTGAGGTCACTGAACCTTCATGGTAGTTATCAGAGGTAGGTGAGGTCACTGAAACTTCATGGTAGTTATCAGTGGTAGGTGAGGTCACTGAACCTTCATGGTAGTTATCAGAGGTAGGTGAGGTCACTGAACCTTCATGGTAGTTATCAGAGGTAGGTGAGGTCACTGAACCTTCATGGTAGTTATCAGTGGTAGGTGAGGTCACTGAACCTTCATGGTAGTTATCAGAGGTAGGTGAGGTCACTGAACCTTCATGGTAGTTATCAGAGGTAGGTGAGGTCACTGAACCTTCATGGTAGTTATCAGAGGTAGGTGAGGTCACTGAACCTTCATGGTAGTTATCAGAGGTAGGTGAGGTCACTGAACCTTCATGGTAGTTATCAGTGGTAGGTGAGGTCACTGAACCTTCATGGTAGTTATCAGAGGTAGGTGAGGTCACTGAACCTTCATGGTAGTTATCAGAGGTAGATGAGGTCACTGAACCTTCATGGTAGTTATCAGAGGAAGGTGAGGTCACTGAACATTCATGTTAGTTATCAGAGGTAGGTGAGGTCACTGAACCTTCATGGTAGTTATCAGAGGTAGGTGAGGTCACTGAACCTTCATGGTAGTTATCAGTGGTAGGTGAGGTCACTGAACCTTCATGGTAGTTATCAGAGGTAAGTGAGGTCACTGAACCTTCATGGTAGTTATCAGTGGTAGGTGAGGTCACTGAACCTTCATGGTAGTTATCAGAGGTAGGTGAGGTCACTGAACCTTCATGGTAGTTATCAGAGGAAGGTGAGGTCACTGAACCTTCATGGTAGTTATCAGAGGTAGGTGAGGTCACTGAACCTTCATGGTAGTTATCAATGGTAGGTGAGGTCACTGAACCTTCATGGTAGTTATCAGAGGAAGGTGAGGTCACTGAACCTTCATGGTAGTTATCAGAGGTAGGTGAGGACACTGAACCTTCATGGTAGTTATCAGAGGTAGGTGAGGTCACTGAACCTTCATGGTAGTTATCAGAGGAAGGTGAGGTCACTGAACCTTCATGGTAGTTATCAGAGGTAGGTGAGGTCACTGAACCTTCATGGTAGTTATCAGTGGTAGGTGAGGTCACTGAACCTTCATGGTAGTTATCAGAGGAAGGTGAGGTCACTGAACCTTCATGGTAGTTATCAGAGGTAGGTGAGGTCACTGAACCTTCATGGTAGTTATCAGAGGTAGGTGAGGTCACTGAACCTTCATGGTAGTTATCAGAGGAAGGTGAGGTCACTGAACCTTCATGGTAGTTATCAGAGGTAGGTGAGGTCACTGAACCTTCATGGTAGTTATCAGTGGTAGGTGAGGTCACTGAACCTTCATGGTAGTTATCAGAGGAAGGTGAGGTCACTGAACCTTCATGGTAGTTATCAGATGTAGGTGAGGTCACTGAACCTTCATGGTAGTTATCAGAGGAAGGTGAGGTCACTGAACCTTCATGGTAGTTATCAGATGTAGGTGAGGTCACTGAACCTTCATGGTAGTTATCAGTGGTAGGTGAGGTCACTGAACCTTCATGGTAGTTATCAGAGGAAGGTGAGGTCACTGAACCTTCATGGTAGTTATCAGAGGTAGGTGAGGTCACTGAACCTTCATGGTAGTTATCAGAGGAAGGTGAGGTCACTGAACCTTCATGGTAGTTATCAGAGGTAGGTGAGGTCACTGAACCTTCATGGTAGTTATCAGAGGTAGGTAAGGTCACTCTGAACCTCGCACTTGATTAATTGGTTATTTTTAGTGATCAGCTTTGCACAGTTGCATAAAGAGAGAGTTAAGCAGCGTCCAGCTGGGTATGCCATCAGCAGCCCAGACTGTCAGTGACATCTTAGAGCTGAGTCAGGTGGAGATTTTCCCACGGTGTAAAATACCCTCAATGAAAAGTAGTGGCGCCATTGGTACACTAAGAGAAAACACCATACGTGTCCGGGGCCCAAGACTGTTCAACAGCCTCCCACCATGTATAAGGGGCATTACCAATAGACCCCTGGCCGCCTTCAAGAGGGAGTTGGACAGATACTTAAAGTCGGTGCCGGATCAGCCGGGCTGTGGTTCATACTTTGGACTACGTGCGACCAGTAGTAACAACCTGGTTGATCAGGCCCTGATCCACCGGGAGGCCTGGTCGTGGACCGGGCCGCGGGGGCGTTGATACCCGGAATACCCTCTAATCAGACTCCAGGTAGACGGATAACTGGTAATCCTTGACGTAACCTTCTTTATCAGTCTCTTCACTCCCCTCACTTTCTTTCCTTTTCCTCTTCATTCTTCACTTTTTTCCTTTTCCTCTTCATTCTTCACTTTTTTCCTTTTCCTCTTCATTCTTCACTTTTTTCCTTTATCATATCACCATAAGTTGATAAAGTCATAACGTGATGAAGCTCAGCCTGGAGTCGATGTGTTCAGACCATCAGTCTTGTATATCAGTTTTATATAAGCTCTATATCCGCGGATATGCTACACTGTTGTCCAGATTGATGGACTGAACACATCGACTCCAGGCCGAGGGACTAATTACCTAAAACTACTCCTCATCTTCCACCTTTCTCTGCATTGGACTGAAGAAGTCACTGCGTGGCGAAACGTTTCCAGAATAAAGATACCCAAATGTTGCACAAGTGTCTCATTTATCAACTTGTCGGTTTTGCAAAGTATTTATTCACAGTGTTGACTAGTGTTTGTAGCACGCCATGTGCATCTATGTACTCTTTACTTAGGTTAGGTTAGTTAAGGTTTGTCAGGAAACAGGACAAGTGTTTCCTGACGCGGGTCTTAGTCGTATGATGACCCGCAGCTGGAGCTTTTGGTCATCTAACCGAGGCCTTTCCCTGGCTTACCTCTCCACCCCTTTAAAATTTATGGCATATACTCTTTACTTCTCATCCTCTTCACATATGGCTTGAAATAAATCAACATCATGACCTGGCTTACTCTTTATTCGATATTCTGCCTCTTCTAACACAATCCGGAATTTCTCCAAACTGATTATTTTCCTGTGTTCATAAAACCATCCTGCCAAGGGGCTCTGGGGGTGATAAATTTCCAGACACTCGCTCTCCTCTTATCTTTGACTCCCTTGATACGTACCTTATAGTTCTGTCAAGTCTCACCTGAGTTCCACTAAATTATACTTTCATGGCTGGTGACAATTTTATCTTGCGGAACATATTCTGTCTGTTCTTCAAAATTGTCATTAATGTTGTTGGGTAAACTCGTACGAGACATAAACAAGAAATGACACACCAAATTATAATAAAACGATTGTAAAGAACTCACAGAACTGGTTAGCGCGCTGTCCTGGGAGTTTTTAGGACTTCCCTGCCACGGGTTCGAGTCCCACCCGTTCTCTGGTTTATAAACAAGAAATGTGAGAAGCAGTATTTCGATCTTCACCTAAGAGCTTCTGCTGAAGATGTTCTGAGCTGGAGATCGAAATACATTAATTTCAGCTGAACGTTTTGGATGTGGTTTAGATAAACAGTTGCGGTCTAGAGAAACCTGTTGCTGTTTGGAGGGTCATCTGAACTGTGATGTCGGTGCCCTTCTGGCGAGACGGTAATCGAGTAAGTAACAGTGAAGGTGTTTTCCTCTTTGTCGGGCCACTCAACTCTGTGAGAGACGGCCGGGATGTTAAAAGAAAACAGTTTGAGATGTTTTAAAGATGTGATTAATAAATCAATGTGAGAGCTCCTCACATAGCGTGGTTGTCTCACGTGACTTCACCTAAACGTTGAGAAAGTGTTTATTACTCATCAAATTTCCAGTCATTCATATACTTGAAGTTTGCCCCGGAAGACAAATCATCTTGATGTGTTTAGTATCAGATGTGCGGCAATGTTCCTTATCTTCACCTCTAATTACAGAGACGTGACTCAGGTCCCGCAAATGTGCTTCGTTCACAATGTGAAATTTATTACGTCTCAATTTCAATCATCGTAGCCTTACTGGAGAGAGAGGGAGCGACACACACACACACACACACACACACACACACACACACACACACACACGCCCCGATGGCATGGTGGCTAGCGCTCTTGCTTCACGCACGGAGGGCCCGGGTTCAATTCCCGGCGGGGCCGAAACATTTCGAAGTGTTTCGTTACACACACACACACACACATACATACAACAGGCCTAGTGTCTAATCGACATGTGCCTAGGACAAAATGGTAACTAACACACACACACATAGAGAAATGAGCGGGCGAAAAGAGGAGAAAAAGAGGTGGCGAAAGGAAGGAAAAAGGAGGAAGAAGAGGTTGAAGGAAGGAGAAGAGGGAGGAGGTAAATTTAATTATGAATTACGAACTTATTTGAAGCATATATTTGTCAGCGACGTCTCTTGCAGCCTGGGAAGATGAACCTAGTTATCTCTCTCTCTCTCTCTCTCTCTCTCTCTCTCTCTCTATTAAAAATAAAAAATGATCTATGATATATTTAGTTGACTTAGGCTAAAATAAATTCAGTTAGGTTAGGTGAGATCTCTTAAGTCAGGTTCGGTTCAAAAATATCAAAGTTTACACCATTTTCAATGGAAAAAGCGTATATCTATTAATTCATAAAATGTTTTGGGGTAAAGTGCATTTTTTTAGGGCAGTTCGGCCTAAATGACCAGTGGGCCTTATTAGGCACATGTATATATACTGTGTACTCACCTATTTGTGATTGCAGAGGTCGATTCACAGCTCCTGCCCCCACCTCTTCGCTGGACAGAGCTGGTGTGTGTGGTGTGTGTATTTGTGTGTGTATTTGTGGTTGCAGGGGTCGAGTCATAGCTCCTGGCCCCGCCTTTTCACTGATTGCTACTAGGTCCTCTCTCTCTCTGCTCCATGAGCTTTATCAAACCTCGTCTTAAAACTATGTATGGTTCCTGCCTCCACTACGTGTGTGTTGTGTTTATGTGGATGGAGGATAGCGTCTTCCAGGCGCCCAGCCACTTCCATCATGTCATATATAAGACAAGAAATGACCCTACGTGACAGACTTCTTTACCCCTCCCTCCCTCCCTCTCTCCCCTTCCCCTATCTAACTTCTTCCTCTATCCCCTCCTCTTTCTCTCTCCCTCCCAATACCCAATCCCCTCTCTCCGGCAACCGCTACCCCCTCTATCCTCTTCTCCGTTTCCCCTCTCTTTCTATCCCCCTTTATTCCACTCCATTCCCCCCCCCTCTCCCTGTCCATTCCTCCATCTCTAATATGCACCCCAATCTATCTACCACCCCCTGGGGCGCCAGCAATTTTAAGTGTCAATCAAGGAAGAATTTAAACTACCTAACAGGGAGGCTTCTAGAAGTGTGTGTGTATTTATTTCCGTGTATATGTGTCCGTGTGTTTATTTGAGTGTATATGTATCCGTGTGTGTATTTGCGTGTATATGTGTCCGTGTATCCGTATTTGCTTACATGTTTATACCCAAGTGTTTCTAAGTATGTTTTAATCGCATACACATGTACTTGTCATCATGACATCACTATAATCAGTTGACAGGTGTCACCATGACGTCCTTACTGTTAGCAGATACTTGTTATTTTGACGTCACTACCACCAGTTGACACTTATCATCTTGACGTCACTACCCTCAGCATGTTACCAGCACCATGTAAGGCTCTGGTCACGTTGAACAGCGTTACTTATCCTCTGAGCATTTCCTTCCCTTTCTGTAACCTTTCTTGCATTTTTGTATTGCGTTTACATCACTGTATCGCATTTGCTTCCGTGTGAGAAACAATGAGGGGAGTTACTTATACCTGTCAGTGGTATCTTCCTTCACTTATCAGTCGTATCTTCCTTCACTTATCAGTGGTATCTTCCTTCACTTATCAGTGGTATCTTCCTTCACTTATCAGTCGTATCTTCCTTCACTTATCAGTCGTATCTTCCTTCACTTATCAGTCGTATCTTCCTTCACTTATCAGTCGTATCTTCCTTCACTTATCAGTGGTATCTTCCTTCACTTATCAGTGGTATCTTCCTTCACTTATCAGTCGTATCTCCCCTCACTTATCAGTCGTATCTTCCTTCACTTATCAGTCGTATCTTCCTTCACTTATCAGTGGTATCTTCCTTCACTTATCAGTGGTATCTTCCTTCACTTATCAGTCGTATCTTCCTTCACTTATCAGTGGTATCTTCCTTCACTTATCAGTCGTATCTTCCTTCACTTATCAGTGGTATCTTCCTTCACTTATCAGTCGTATCTTCCTTCACTTATCAGTCGTATCTTCCTTCACTTATCAGTCGTATCTTCCTTCACTTATCAGTCGTATCTTCCTTCACTTATCAGTCGTATCTTCCTTCACTTATCAGTCGTATCTCCCCTCACTTATCAGTCGTATCTCCCCTCACTTATCAGTCGTATCTCCCCTCACTTATCAGACGTATCTCCCCTTACTGCAAAGGCTATAAAGGCGAGAGAGGGCAATAGGTAGGAAAAAATAAATAATAGTCCGATTTCAATGTATTTTTTTATTGTAAGTTAAGAAGGTGGTCCGAAATGTATACTAGAAGTTTTGTGAAGTTTGTCTAAAAATAAGAAGAGAAAACAAAATAAAATAATGATTTTTGGTAGGGAAACACCGTAGTTAATTTTTTTTCCAAATTGTTAATATTTGGGATGTTGTCGTTGACTTTACAAGAAAACAAGTAAAGGCTAAACACTTAATTGTACAGAAGGAATTGAAGGACATATATTGTATCCCCCAAAAAATCTTATTATAAAAGCCTACGTCAGCGCCAGACCTTTTATTATATACGACGTTTCATCGACGAGAGGTTTTACCAAGTACTTGCAGGTCAAACATCGTATTTATTAAAAGGTCTGATTTTGTTAACTGTGTATTCTTGCAGCACTTGTCTGCTGCACACGGCCTCACTTCACCTACCTGGCGCTGATGCACTACGCTATCTCATAATTATAAACATTTGTAAACTCAAGTATCCACAAGTGTTTACCCTGGAAATAATTACACATCCATCTGTTAACTGATGTGCATGTTTGACTCGCCATATATCACCCACCTGATGTATGAGGAATGAAATTGCTCAGATATGAAAAAAAATAGAAAGTCAAAGGATGATGGAGTCACCCCAATAGAACGAAAGGAACTTGTAAGAGACCTCGGTGTAATAATGTCAGTCAGGAAATTGACAGGGTGGAGAGTGAGAATTTTCAAAATAAGAAAAATAATGTCATTGGTAACAGTATTCAGATCACTTTGTTCTCTCACTTGGAGTACCGCTCAGTGTTGACAGCTCCATTCAGAGCAGGTCAGACAGCACAGCTGGAAAAAAATATAGAGCACTTACTTCACGTAAAGAACCCGCAAAGCTTTTCAACTACTGGGAACACCTCTGGAAAGAAGGTGGGAGAGATATATGATAATATACACATAGAAGAAACCGGAGGAGGAAGTGCAAAATAGAGCCAGTGAATTGGAGGGGAGTCACAAGCACAATACTAGAACACTATCAATAACCGTGGATCTAGAGTTTTCAACCTGCTACCAGATATCAAAAACTAATAATAGTAACACAGTTATTTTATGAGCTAAACCGAAATGGCACGTGGATCATACAGTGCTGTAGGTAGGGGTGTGCGAAGGGTAGGGGTGTGCGAAGGGTAGGAGTGAGCGAAGGGTAGGAGTGTGCGAAGGGTAGGAGTGTGCGAAGGGTAGGAGTGTGCGAAGGGTAGGAGTGTGCGAAGGGTAGGAGTGTGCGAAGGGTAGGAGTGAGCGAAGGGTAGGAGTGAGCGAAGGGTAGGAGTGTGCGAAGGGTAGGAGTGAGCGAAGGGTAGGGGTGTGCGAAGGGTAGGAGTGAGCGAAGGGTAGGAGTGTGCGAAGGGTAGGAGTGAGCGAAGGGTAGGAGTGTGCGAAGGGTAGGAGTGAGCGAAGGGTAGGAGTGTGCGAAGGGTAGGAGTGAGCGAAGGGTAGGAGTGAGCGAAGGGTAGGAGTGTGCGAAGGGTAGGAGTGAGCGAAGGGTAGGAGTGTGCGAAGGGTAGGAGTGAGCGAAGGGTAGGAGTGTGCGAAGGGTAGGAGTGAGCGAAGGGAGTAGTGGGAGTGTGCGAAGGGTAGGAGTGAGCGAAAGGGTAAGGAGTGAGTGGCGAAGGGTAGGAGTGTGCGAAGGGTAGGAGTGAGCGAAGGGTAGGAGTGTGCGAAGGGTAGGAGTAGGTAGAGTGGCGAAGGGTAGGAGGAAGTGGAGGAGCGAAGGGTAGGAGTGTGCGAAGGGTAGGAGTGAGCGAAGGGTAGGAGTGAGCGAAGGGTAGGAGTGAGCGAAGGGTAGGAGTGAGCGAAGGGTAGGAGTGAGCGAAGGGTAGGAGTGAGCGAAGGGTAGGAGTGAGCGAAGGGTAGGAGGAGCGAAGGGTAGGAGTGAGCGAAGGGTAGGAGTGGCGAAGGGTAGGAGTGAGCGAAGGGTAGGAGTGAGCGAAGGGTAGGAGTGTGCGGGGTAGGAGTGAGCGAGGTGGAGCTGAAGGGTAGGAGTGTGCGAAGGGTAGGAGTGAGCGAAGGGTAGGAGTGAGCGAAGGGTAGGAGTGTGCGAAGGGTAGGAGTGAGCGAAGGGTAGGAGTGTGCGAAGGGTAGGAGTGTGCGAAGGGTAGGAGTGTGCGAAGGGTAGGAGTGAGCGAAGGGTAGGAGTGAGCGAAGGGTAGGAGTGAGCGAAGGGTAGGAGTGAGCGAAGGGTAGGAGTGAGCGAAGGGTAGGGCTGGGCAAGGGATAAGGGTTAGTGTGAGTGCGTATGAGTGTGAAATTGAGATTATAATTGGTACAGAGGTTAGTTTCAGTTAAAAGGTCAATAAGCGAGTCTGCATCAAAGGTGGGAGTTTCAGCGTGGAGATCACTTAGTTTGTTAAGGTGTGTTACATGTTGAAAGTGTATCTTGCTCCCTCACTGATAGACAAGACAATATTTTAAGATATAGTGAACTGACAATGACAGTCCTCGCAGAGTGGTACTAGTTATTTCTCGTCGTGTGGTAACTATGAATCAAATGTCTGATTCGTAATTATGAAAGTTCAGCTTCCCAAACTCGACAGCGGTGTGAAGATGGCCAGACTTCCAATTGTGGTTTAATAGAAAAAAATAGTTCATTCTAAGTTAGATCAGCGTTGTTGACAGCTGTTCCCAAGTTGCTGAGAGAACATCGAAAAATAATCCGAGGAACTAATACCCCTTCGAAAAATTGGCAGGTCGTGAAAAGCTGACCAAGCAGCTGTGTTTGATACATCGGCGTGTCCAGGAACCAAATCTAGTTCAGTACCTCCGATGTGTGCCAGATAAACCAGGATGTGGTTGATGTGTGGGTCGGCATGCCTCCTACACCAACAGCCTGGTCGACCAGGCAATCAGCAAGGAACCCTGGACCTGGGCCGGGCTGTAAGAGTAGGAAAACTCCCGAAACAGGTGGTACTTATAAACAACACATATAACCAGCTGATGTGAAAGTACTTAGAAAGCCGCCTTGCTTCCATCCTCTGTTCATCTATTTATTGATAGTTTTCTATTACGAATATATATATATATATATATATATATATATATATATATATATATATATATATATATATATATATATATATATATATATATATATATATTTTTTTTTTTTTTTTATTTTATTAACACATCGGCCGATTCCCACCAAGGCAGGGTGGCCCGAAAAAGAAAAACTTTCATCATCATTCACTCCATCACTGTCTTGCCAGAAGGGTGCTTTACACTACAGTTATAAAACTGCAACATTAACACCCCTCCTTCAGAGTGCCGGCACTGTACTTCCCATCTCCAGAACTCAAGTCCGGCCTGCCGGTTTCCCTGAATCCCTTCATAAATGTTACTTTGCTCACACTCCAACAGCACGTCAAGTATTAAAAACCATATGCCTCCATTCACTCCTATCAAATACGCTCACACATGCTTGCTGGAAGTCCAAGCCCCTCGCACACAAAACTTCCTTTACCCCTCCCTCCAACCTTTCCTAGGCCGACCCCTACCCCGCCTTCCCTCCACTACAGATTTATACACTCTCGAAGTCACTCTGTCTCGTTCCATTCTCTCTACATGTCCAAACCACCTCAACAACCCCTCCTCAGCTCTCTGGACAATCGTTTTGGTAATCCCGCACCTCCTCCTAATTTCCAAACTCCGAATTCTCTGCATTATATTCACACCACACATTGACCTCAGACATGACATCTCCACTGCCTCCAGCCTTCTCCTCGTTGCAACATTCATCACCCATGCTTCACACCCATATAAGAGCGTTGGTATAACTATACTCTCATACATTCCCTCTTTACTTCCATAGACAAGGTTCTTTGTCTCCACAGACTCCGAAGTGCTCCACTCACCCTTTTCCCCTCATCAATTCTATGATTCACCTCATCCTTCATAGACCCATCCGCCGACATGTCCACTCCCAAATATCTGAATACATTCACCTCCTCCATACTCTCTCCCTCCAATCTGATATCCAATCTTTCGTCACCTATTCTTTTTGTTATCCTCATCACCTTACTCTTTCCTATATTCACTTTCAATTTTCTTCTTTTACACACCCTACCAAATTCATCCACCAACCTCTGCAGCTTCTCTTCAGAATCTCCCAAAAGCACAGTGTCATCAGCAAAAAGCAACTGTGACAACTCCCACTTTGTATTTGCTTCTTTATCTTTTAGCCCAACACCTCTTGCCAAGACCCTCGCATTCACTTCTCTTACAACCCCATCTATAAATATATTGAACAACCACGGTGATATATATATATAAACACATCGGCCGTTTCCCATCAAGGTAGGGTGGCCCGAAAAAGAAAAACACACACAAACACACACACACACACACACACACACACACACACACACACACACATACACACACACACACATATATATATATATATATATATATATATATATATAATATAAATATATATATATATGCCGATGGTGACACTCTTCAAATCGCTAGTGCTCCCTCACTTAGAATACTGCTCAGTGCTGACGGCCCCGTTCAGGGCAGGAGAAATAGCAGAGCTGGAACAAATCCAGAGATCGTTTACGGCTCACATTGAGCCATTGAAACATCTAAATTATTGGGAACGCCTTCAAGTCTTGAACATGTACTCATTGGAGCGGAGGAGAGAGAGATACATGATAATATATACATGGAAAGTACTTGAGGGCCTGGTCCCAAATCTGCACACTGCCTAACAACATACTGGAGTGAGAGATATGGGAGAAAGTGTAAAATAAACCCAGTGAGGAGCAGGGGTGCGGTGGGGACAATACGGGAGCACTGTATTAACATCCGGGGTCCCAGACTATTCAACATCTTACCAGAAGATATCCGAAACACGGCTGGAACCAGTGTAGAAGCCTTCAAGAGGAAACTGGACAAATATCTTCACCAGGTGCCAGATCAACCAGGCTGTGATGGATATGTGGGGCAGCGGGCCTCCAGCAGCAACAGCCTGGTTGACCAGGCAAGCACCAGACGAGCCTGGCCCATGGCCGGGCTCAGAGAGTAGATACTCTCGAAACTCTTCAAAGGTATATCAAAGGTATAAAGGATATGTGGGGCAGCGGGCCTCCAGCAGCAACAGCCTGGTTGACCAGGCAAGCACCAGACGAGCCTGGCCCATGGCCGGGCTCAGAGAGTAGATACTCTCGAAACTCTTCAAAGGTATATCAAAGGTATAAAGGTATATATATATATATATATATATATATATATATATATATATATATATATATATATATATATATATATATATATATATATGTATGTAGTTCAGTACACAATCCTAATTAATATATAATTACCATATATTATATATGGGATGCCAAACTTTTAATCTGACTACGTTTTCATGTACGTTAAAACTTTTGTCAGTGAGCGTTATAAGGAGGGCAAACTGTGCTTTGGTACTGAACACCGTCTTCTTATGCTCTCTTTATCATACGTATCACACATTCTTATGCAATTGAGCCTTTTAAGGTAAGCTCTTTTGCCTCTTCTCTTGCATGTCCCCCACCTCTCTCTCTCTGCATGCATGCATATATATATATATATATATATATATATATATATATATATATATATATATATATATATATATATATTGTGTGTGTGTGTGTTTGTGTGTGTGTGTTTGTGTGTGTGTGTTTGTGTGTGTGTGTTTGTGTGTGTGTGTTTGTGTGTGTGTGTGTGTGTGTGTGTTTGTGTGTGTGTGTGTGTGTGTGTGTGTGTGTGTGTGTGTGTGTGTGTGAACATACACACACACACACACACTAGTAAGGAAGCAGTGGATTTCAGACCAGTGTTCATGACATATATTCCTTCATAAGGTGACGGAGCAGTTGATCATTAACATGATGAAAGCCAGGCTTGGAAAACCTGGGTTTCATCACTGCTTAACCGAGGATCCTGTCTTACTGTTCTAATACAATTGTGTGACACGATGATGGATGTCAGAGAGGAAAGAAATATGTGTGTAAGTTGAATATTCTTCGACTGCCCCAGAAGTCCTTGACAAGGTGCCTAATGTGGGGAAATTCCTCAAGGGATACCCCCTTCCTGTGAGATTAACTCCTTCCCTTGAGGGATGCCTCCTCCCTGTAATGGATATTTCCTCCTCCTCCTTCCCTTGAGAGATACTTCTTCCACCCCTTGAGGGATACCTCGAGATATAACTCATAGGGAGATATCCCCTGAGGTATTCCTCACACCAACACGAACATGAAATGGACACAAACAAGCTAATGTATTCTACGTGTAGATTACCTGTAAATGCTTCCCTGGGATCACACTCCCCGCCATCCACCCGGGAGCAGGGAGTTTGACACCAGTCAGTCCATCTATCATCATTCTATCATGCAGGAGGAGCCACATGTCTATGGTGCATCCAACAAAATAAGCAGACTCTTGGATGTCACTACCGCCCGCCTCCGGCTGGGTTACAAGTATCTTTGGCAGGTTAAATCACCACCACCAGATGTAGACCAAACAAGATGTAAACTTTGCCAGTTGGATTATTGTCACACCCTGCGTCATTATGTACTGGAGTGCGATAAAATTAATGAATTCAGAGACTACTCATTCAGAAATGTTCAAGATATGTCAAAGTATTTTATCCACAGTGGTATATTACAGACCATTCTGGAAAAATACCCTGACTTTGCTCCCTGTAAATAAAGCATTGACACGTGTGTGTGTGTGTGTGTGTGTGTGTGTATGTACATGTGTGTATGTGTATGTGTGTATGTATATACATGTATGCGTGTGTATGTGTATATGTATATGTGTGTGTGTGTGACCCAACAATTAAAATTTGCACCAATAACTCATTACAGTTGTGGCTGGGTGTAGACTAATAGATTGCTCATTGCTTTATAATTTGTTCATGAGTGCAACCATGTACAGACGTAAGTAAATTTACTTACATGATTCATTACCTTGTAACTAGTGAATTAATTACCATTGTACCTTGTTCAGCTATCAAAACTTTGGGGCCCAGTCTCTGGACCCTATATATACCTCTGTAATCTGCAAATACCTTTGTAACTTGTCATGATTGTGACCATCTGAGTTCATTACCTTTGTAACTTGCTCAGCCATCAAACTTTGAGGTCCAGTCCCTGGACCCATTATGTACCTCTGTAATCTTTTGACTACCGCCCACAGGATGGGTATGGGGTGCATAATAAAGATATCAAACTAACACCCGGGAGCACGCTCCCACACTATTCCATTCTGTTACCTCATGGACCAGGTTATGGGTACCATGACAAACAAGATCAAACTATTTTTTTTAAACCCGTGTGGGTCAGCTCAAGGAGTGGATGAAAGGTCGTGTTTAAGAATACGAGTGGAAGCAAACATGTTTATCCCTATGAACACTCAAGGTGTGCTTGGAGGCTCGAATCTTTGTCCCATAAGTACGAAGCAGACTGTTCTGACAGCAGGCTATATACACCGAGAGGTGTATGTCTCTCAGTGTATATACGCTGAGTTTCATATTGATGGTATACAATACAAACAAATTGATGAATAAGACATATGCAACAACTGGTTATCTTTATTGCCGAAACGTTTCACCTGCAAAACAGGCTTCTTCAGTCGAATATAATAGTGGTGACAGTAGGAGTAATTTTTGACGTGATCAGTCATACCATGAATTAAGGAAAGGTCCTAGACTTCACCTTACGAAAGCAGACAAAGCAAATGCGATAGTAATTATGGACATGGTAGATTATAAAGGAAAAATAAACATGATATTTGGAGACAGGGAAACTCACGCGCCTCTTTCCACCCACATATTTGTCCAATGTATTCTCAAAGCTACGCTGGGAATTAGCTTTGATAACCTTAATAACGTATACTAGGACGATTTTACTCAAATCGAACCCTTCTCTTACATTCTTTTTTTTAACACATCGGTCGTTTTCCACCGAGGCAGGGTGACCAGGAAAAGAAGAAACACTTTCATCATCACGCACTCCATCACTGTCTTGCCAGAGTCATGCCGGTACTACAGTTCAAAAACTGCAGCGTATCTCCACCCCTCATACATATATATGTTTAACCAATTTTTAAAGTTCTAAACCCTCTGCATGGGCGCCAAGTGAGTAGCTCACGGATACCTATTTTGAACAGAAACTGTTTAATGCGGTGAACAGCAGCGGCCACAGTTAGTATGTTTGGCATGAGTGAGTGTACACGTGTGAGTCAGTGGCGCCACTCTACCTGCAACCCCCCTTCCCCCCACGGCGAAATGTAAACAAAACACACGTGCGTTTGTTGATGTGGATGAGCACGTGCGTTTGTTGATGTGGATGAGCACGTGCGTTTGTTGATATGGGCGAGCACGTGCGTTTGTTGATGTGGATGAGCACGTACGTTTGATATGGGCGATCACGTGCGTTTGTTGATGTGGGTGAACACGTGCGTTTGTTGATGTGGATAAGCACGTGCGTTTGTTGATATGGGCGAGCACGTGCGTTTGTTGATATGGATGAGCACGTGCGTTTGTTGATATGGGCGATCACGTGCGTTTGTTGATGTGGGTGAGCACGTGCGTTTGTTGATGTGGATAAGCACGTGCGTTTGTTGATATGGGCGAGCACGTGCGTTTGTTGATGTGGATAAGCACGTGCGTTTGTTGATATGGGCGAGCACGTGCGTTTGTTGATGTGGATAAGCTCGTGCGTTTGTTGATATGGGCGAGCACGTGCGTTTGTTGATGTGGATAAGCACGTGCGTTTGTTGATATGGGCGAGCACGTGCGTTTGTTGATATGGATGAGCACGTGCGTTTGTTGATATGGGCGATCACGTGCGTTTGTTGATGTGGGTGAGCACGTGCGTTTGTTGATGTGGATAAGCATGTGCGTTTGTTGATATGGGGGAGCACGTGCGTTTGTTGATGTGGATAAGCACGTGCGTTTGTTGATATGGGCGAGCACGTGCGTTTGTTGATGTGGATAAGCACGTGCGTTTGTTGATATGGTCGAGCACGTGCGTTTGTTGATGTGGGTGAGCACGTGCGTTTGTTGATATGAGTGAGCACGTGGGTTTCTTGATGGGGTCGAGCACGTGCCTTTGTTGACGTGGGGGAGCATGCACGTTTGTTGAGATAGTGCAAGTCAGTACACCAGACGCCAGACACCCACATGATACACAGTCACTTACATGATGGAGAGAGTGTGATACTGTGTTCACCACCTCGATGATGATGGGAATAGTGGCGGAGGAGTTTCAAGGTCACCTTCACAGCAACAGCAGCATGCGGTGAAAGGCTTCTTGACTGTGGGGGGTGGGCGGGGGGATAGTATTTTACAGTATGTGTGGAGCTACCTCGAGGGGCGGAATTTTTTTTTTAAGTGTTTAGGTGGGTGGGGGTTGGTTGTATTGTGTTAGCAGGTAGGAGTGAGGTAGGGTAGGGTGAGGTGCGGAAGTGTGTTGATGGGGTGGTATTCCAGTTCATTTTTTTTTTTAAGCATCATCGTCGGCAGAAATACAGGATTTGATCCCCTTGGGAAGTTCATATATGTATGAGGAATAGTAGTGGCCCTAGTGGTTATCCTTACGGAATACCGCATGTTACCATCACCTTTCTGTGCATTTCCTCCTGTCTGCCTGCCAGCCTGCCCGCCCGCCCGCCTTCCTACACCGTTACTTCTCACCTTCATCACTCAGTAACACGCCTTCTTCCTCCTTCCCCTCGTTCTTCCCCCCCCACGTTCCTCCCCCCACGCCAAACATTTGCTCGACTCTTGGTCCCCCTTCCCATGAGGAAGCACCTACACTGTCCGGTTGTGGTGCACAGTGTTCTTGATCAGTGTAGCGGGCCCAGGAGTCACCTTCAGCGGAGGAACTGATGGCTCAGGAAAAAAACAATGGCTGGAATGAATTTTTTTTGGCTTGGGGTGGTAACTGTGTTCATCATAGGGAAGGTCTGATATAAATGTACATCTTCCGTATCTCCCACTCCAGTAGCTCCTCAAGGCAGGTAGTTGCTTTGATGTCCACGAAGAGCTCTTGATCAAAGGAATTAGACATTCTTCTCCTTAGATCAAACCAGAGTGCCTTCTTACGGGTTTAGCACATCCCCATGATAATCACTCCAGTAAGTTTTTAGTGAACTGATTAGGAAGCTAAGTACTTCCCCTGTATATATAATTTGTGATAACACTGAGATCTGCGTATCAGAGTGTCAACTGGTGTGAGGTGACCCAATAGTGTCAACTGGTGTGAGGTGACCCAATAGTGTCAACAATTCATTGTTTCTGTCACCTTAAAGGTCTCTGCGTACCCCCTCCAATAAACCCACCTGTATTTAAAGATGTGAACACATAACTTTATTAAATATGTGAGCACAGAACTTCAGACGAGAGAATGCAAGTCGATAATAACAAGTCATTGTTGACATGCAGTCACCACGTGTTAATCATGTTTTCCATGTCTTCCCAGAACCTTCCAGTTGTTCTCCCTCCCCGTGACTCGGCCCTCCCTTCTTCCCCCCATCCTCCTCCCCTCCCTCGTCGAACCTGTGTTGCCATGGAGGACGCGACGTAGTGACCTTCCAATGTTAGGTACAGCTTCAGCCATGGAGGGTAAGGCGTAGTGTAGTGACTTTCCAGTGTAGTGAGGTCCACCTTCACCTGTCTCTTTCTCCCCGACGCTGGGTCACCTTAACGTGGTGGTGGGGGTAGGTGACACTTCTCTGGGAGAGGTGTCACTTCTCTGGGAGAGGTGTCACTCTCCACAAGGTGCTTGCTAACATTCCAACGTTTTTATTCGTCATAGATGGTGGGAATATTTCCCCTTTCGTATAAATTTCCTGACACGGCCGATGTTACGGAGCGAATTACAGATTGCTGAATGTGAAGATTAACTTGAATAATTTTACTTGTGATATGAGAGTGAATTGGTGAGGACAGTAGCAAATTGATAGTGATAGCATAAGTTGGATAATGTTGGAAGCAGAATATGATTAAAACCTTGAATTAACCAAACAATTTGAAGGATTTGTAAATAAAATAATAAAAATCAGCGGAGTATCAGTCGAAGGTGAATTTAAACCAACTCCCTCTTGCAGTTTTTTATTCTTATTTAATAGTCACGCACAGTCGCAAGTGGCGGTGGTGGTGGTGGCGGCGGTGGTGGTGGTGGCGGCGGTGCTGCTGCTGCTGCTGCTGCTGCTGCTTATTCTTCTTCCGCGTTTGCTGTGTTGCCGCCGCCGCCGAATCCGATTCTCTTCTTTTTTTCCTTTTATTATTCCGCTGCCTTTTCCTATGTATATAGTCTTTCTCCTCTGCTTCGTCCCCACCGACATCACACCCACTCATATACCCGTCCAACCTATATTTAAAACTCACTGACAAGTACTTCCCAGTACCTTTATAAATCTTAATTTGTCCAACTTGAAGCCATTGCTGTGAGTCTTATCTTGGTTAGATACTTTCAGCACGTTATTTATATCCCCTTTATTTATGTCTGCTTTCCATTTGTACACATCATTCATATCTCCCCCCAATTCTACTACTTTTCAGAGAGTGAAAATTCAGTGCCTTTAGCCTTTCTTCGTAAGAATAATTTCTGAGACATGGTATTAGCTTCGTCATCCTTCTCTGTATACATGTATTTTCTAGCGCGTTTCTGTCCATTCTGTAATATGTTGACCAGAACTGAGCAGCATAATTGAAATGAGGTCTTACTAAGGATATATAAAGTTGAAGTATAGCCTTAGGACTTATATTATTTATACTTCTTGATATGAAGCCAAGAATTCTATTTGCTTAATTGGCAACACTTATGCACTGTTGTCTTGGCTGTAAATATCTGTTAACTAAAACTCCTATACCTTTTGCGCATTGACTTTGACTAAGATCTACATTATTTAGCTTATAAGTGTCATAGTTATTCTCTTTTTCTAGGGTTAGAACTTTACACTTGTTTGAATTGAACTGCCACTGCAATCCACTGAGCTGGTCCTTGGTATTGAAGAAGAAATTATCTCTTGAGTCGAGGCATGACTGATAGATAAGTAACGGAGTATGTTTCAAAGGTTTCCTTCCAGCAGGGCTGGAGTTACTATTACTTCCAGCAGGGCTGGAGTTACTATTACTTCCAGCAGGGCTGGAGTTACTATTACTTCCAGCAGGGCTGGAGTTACTATTACTTCCAGCAGGGCTGGAGTTACTATTACTTCCAGCAGGGCTGGAGTTACTATTACTTCGGTACTACCATCTCTCAGGATGGCTACCATACACAGGAGAAATTTAATTTTTGTGAAAATATCACCATCTTCACAGTGTAACAACAAAAATGGAACATGGATACACAGTGAGGTGGCGTGGACGCACTGTCTATACGGGTCGTGTGGACTTGCAATCTATGCAGGGGTGTGTGGGCACGTGGTGTACACACTGGTTGTGGACGCGCGGTGTTTCGCTGAAACAGCTGATCTGTTGTTTACAAACACAATCAGCTGGGCGGAGCCTTACCCTCCACGTCAGCTGCTTTACAAATGCTGTAGAAAACGGAGAAAGGGGGTCACCCCCTTCAGTCGAGATGCCTTGGTGGTGTCGAATTGTTCACGATCCAAGGAATTTAAGTTACTTACCCATTCCTTCTTCATTGGATCGAATCGAATCGTTTTTCATATACAGAACGCTGTATGAGCACTATGGGTTTACCTCTCCCTATGAAAATAGTAATAATAGTAGAAGTAAAAGTAGTAGTAGTAATGATATATTTTTCATGTACTGTATTGTTTTGTAATTCTGTGCATTTTCAATTTCAAGTTTTTCACTTAATTGTAAAAATATAATGTGTGCTCATCTATATGTACTCACCTACTGTATATGTACTCATCTGTGTGTATATGTACTCATCTATATGTGGTTGCAGGGGTCGATTAATAGCTCCTGGTCTCTGGTGTGCGCGAAGATGTGTCTGACGAGTGAGTGCACTAGTGTGCGTGTTGTGGCTTCCAGTGTGTGACATTAGAGATCTGGAAATTAAGGAATGCTGAGCGGACGTTTGAAGGTTATGTGTTCGTTCTCTCTCTCTCTCTCTCTCTCTCTCTCTCTCTCTCTCTCTCTCGAATACACGGGTTTTTACAGGGTTAGGATAAAAGTTCCTTTGTTTACATTGTCCCCTTTAAAGTTGTCTTTCACGACCTTTGCGTTTGACGAGGTTTATGTTTGTTTATGCTTGTATTTGTTTTTTATATGTTTCTGCGTATGTTAGGCGAGGTTGGCGTCCTCTACGAGGTTAGGGAGGAGACTTCAGTGTCACTTTCCAATACATTGACCCCCACCAAGATCCCCCCATATCCCCCGCCCCCCTCCACGCTGGTTCTTTGCACCCCCACCTTCATCAACACCATGGTCCTGCCCCTCCCTAACACTTTGGCCCCACTAACACTGTTACCCCTCCTTCACAGCTCTGCCCTCCTTCATACCTCTGCCCCTCCTTCACACATATGTTCCCTTTAACACCTGAGTCCCCCTTCCGCACACCATTCCCCCTCCCTTCCACCTCTGCATCCCTCCTTCACACCTTTCTTCCTCATCCCATCACCCTCCCCAATACCCCACCTCGTCACCCTTCCTCTCCTATACCCACCGTGTCGCTCTTCCTCCCCTATTACATACCCCTCTCCCTTCCCCCACTCCTCTCTCTACCCCACCTCATGACCGCACCTTTCTCTTGTAAGAGAGTTTTACGTGTATGAGAGCAACATGTGATAAAAAGGGAGAGAGTGGGAGGAGAAGGGAGAGAGTGGGAGGATGGTGTGTGAGGATGAGTGAGAGAGGATGGAGGAGAGAAAGAGAAAGATAGTTCAAGGTCAAATTTGACGGCGCAGGAGGATAGGCAATCCGGTGGAGTGTGAGTTGCCAACTGTTGTGTTATGTAAGTTTGGTGCTGCTGTGACTGTTAGTGTGACTGTTATCTGTGACTCACAGTTGTGGCTGTCAGTATGGCTCACAGCTGTGGCTGTCAGTATGGCTCACAGCTGTGGCTGTCAGTATGGCTCACAGCTGTGGCTGTCAGTATGGCTCACAGCTGTGTCTTCAGTATGGCTCACATCTGATTAGAATCTAGATTATGAAGTGATTGAGGCAAACACCATACACAGTTTAAAGAGTAGGTACGATCTGACTCTTGGGGACAATAATCACTAAAGCCGGTGTTAAATAGTTAAGATGCGCCGTCAGGAGATTTAATTAGTTTGTTAGTTGCCAATTGGGAAAAGCAATTGGCGATAGACACTTGGCCTCTTTTATATATATATATATATATATATATATATATATATATATATATATATATATATATATATATATATATATATGTCAATAACACTGACTAGCCAGGACTCGAACCCATGTTGTACTGGCCTGACTCATGGTGATCCAGAACTCATGACGCCTAAACCAATGACCACCAATCCTTAGAATGGTAGCCAGCAGAGCTAGCTGTTTTACCACAACAGCTAGCTCTGCTGGCTGCGCCATTCTTGTAGGATTGGGTGGTCATATGGTTTAGGCGTCATGTAGTTCTGGCTCATCATGAGGCGGGCCAGTGCAACATGGGGTTGAGTCCTTGGCTAGTGCAGTGTTCTTATTGATCAATACCACTCGTTCGTGGTTACAATAATATATATATATATATATATATATATATATATATATATATATATATATATATATATATATGTGTGTGTGTGTGTGTGTTGTGCGCGCGCATGTGCGTATGCAGGTGAGAGAGAGAGGTGTCAATCGACCAGTACAGACACAAGTAGGGGGCATTGTGTACGTATGTGGGTGAGTATAAACACAAGTAGGGGGCATTGTGTACGTATGTGGGTGAGTATAAACACAAGTAGGGGGCATTGTGTACGTATGTGGGTGAGTATAAACACAAGTAGGGGGCATTGTGTACGTATGTGGGTGAGTATAAACACAAGTAGGGGGCATTGTGTACGTATGTCCGTGAGTATAAACACAAGTAGGGGGCATTGTGTACGTATGTCCGTGAGTATAAACACAAGTAGGGGGCATTGTGTACGTATGTCCGTGAGTATAAACACAAGTAGGGGCATTGTGTACGTATGTCCGTGAGTATAAACACAAGTTGTGGCATTGTGTAGGTATGTGCGTGAGTATAAACACAAGTAGGGGGCATTGTGTACGTATGTCCGTGAGTATAAACACAAGTAGTGGGCATTGTGTACGTATGTCCGTGAGTATAAACACAAGTAGGGGCATTGTGTACGTATGTCCGTGGGTATAAGCACAAGTAGGGGGCATTGTATACGTATGTCCGTGAGTATAAACACAAGTAGGGGGCATTGTGTACGTATGTCCGTGAGTATAAACACAAGTAGGGGCATTGTGTACGTATGTCCGTGAGTATAAACACAAGTAGGGGGCATTGTGTACGTATGTCCGTGAGTATAAACACAAGTAGGGGGCATTGTGTACGTATGTGCGTGAGTATAAACACAAGTAAGGGGTCATTGTGTACGTATGTCCGTGAGTATAAACACAAGTAGGGGCATTGTGTACGTATGTCCGTGAGTATAAACACAAGTAAGGGGTCATTGTGTACGTATGTGCGTGAGTATAAACACAAGTAGGGGGCATTGTGTACGTATGTGCGTGAGTATAAACACAAGTTGGGGGCATTGTGTACGTATGTGCGTGAGTATAAACACAAGTAGGGGTCATTGTGTACGTATGTGCGTGAGTATAAACACAAGTAGGGGGCATTGTGTACGTATGTCCGTGAGTATAAACGCAAGTTGGGGGCATTGTGTACATGCGTCCGCGAGTATAAACACAAGTAGGGGACATTGTGTACGTATGGCCGTGAGTATAAACGCAAGTTGGGGGGCATTGTGTACGTATGTCCGTGAGTATAAACGCAAGTTGGGGGCATTGCGTACATGCGTCCGCGAGTATAAACACAAGTAGGGGACATTGTGTACGTATGTCCGTGAGTATAAACACAAGTTGGGGGCATTGTGTACGCGTGTCCGTGAGTATGTTAAGACTGGGGTCCCTCGTTCGTATTGTAAGTGCTTCATGCCCCGTCTTGACACCACCTTTGGTGTCATATGTTGGTATTGTGTGAGTGCCTCTGCCACATTTGTTGCCACTGGCTGACGTATGAGTGCTGCTGCCACCTTCGGTGCCACTGGTTGACTTATGATAACCTGGCAGTCGTTCCACCCTGCACTGTTCTAAGGCTTATTACTGAAAATTTTCAACCAATCGTAACCTAATCAAACTTATCCTAACCTAATCTAACTTAATCTAACTTAAACTGGCATAAAATAAAGTCATAAACTATTTAGAAATAGTATACTTGGCTGGGTTGACATTAAGCAAAACATCAACTTTTAGACGTTTCAAGTGAGAATTGCTTGGGTAGGGAGTTTGGCGACCCTGTGCTCAATTTAAGACTTGGTGACAGAGTGCCAGAAGGCGTGATGGCACTCACGTAATATAGAGAGGGAGGGAAAAGGGGGTTAGGGAGGAATGGAGGGAGAGAAGGGAATTAGGTAGGGAGGAAAAGAGAAAGGGTGATGGAGGGGGAAGACAGGGAAGAGATAAGTGAGAGAGAGAGAGAGAGAGAGAGAAGAAGGGAGGGGGGTAGGTAGCAGGAACAAATATAAATAATGGAATGAGGATAGGGATTAGAGTGAGGCAAGAGGCTGTGAGCAAGAGAAAAGGGACAAGAAGGCGTTGGCAAGAGGGTGTTTAATGGGTACAGTAAATAGGTAAGTAAAAAGTTTGATGGGGAGTAGGACAGAGAGGGGAGCAGCTCAGGACGGGGGGTCAGTTGGCACCATCTACAACGTGTACCAGTGCCAGCAACATATGGCACTGGCACTCAAATGCACCTCTGGTAACAGGCGTAGGTAAACAGCTCAGGCGGAGGGCAGCCCAGATGGAGGACACCTAAATGAAGGGCAGCCCAGATGGAGGACACCTAAATGAAGGGCAGCCCAGATGGAGGACACCTAAGTGAAGGGCAACCCAGATGGAGGACACCTAAGTGGAGGGCAGCCCAGATGGAGGACACCTAAGTGGAGGGCAGCCCAGATAGGACACCTAAGTGGAGGGCAGCCCAGATATGACACCTAAGTGGAGGGCAGCCCAGATGGAGGACACCTAAGTGGAGGGCAGCCAAGATTGAGGACACCTAAGTGGAGGGCAGCCCAGATGGAGGACACCTAAGTGGAGGGCAGCCCAGATGGAGGACACCTAAGTGGAGGGCAGCCCAGATGGAGGACACCTATGGAGGCAGCCCAGATGGAGGACACCAAGGGAGGGCAGCCCAGATGGAGGACACCTAAGTGGAGGGCAGCCCAGATGGAGGACACCTAAGTGGAGGGCAGCCCAGATGGAGGACACCTAAATGAAGGGCAGCCCAGATGGAGGACACCTAAGTGGAGAGCAGCCCATATGGAGGATACCTAAGTGGAGGGCAGCCCAGATGGAGGATACCTAAGTGGAGGGCAGCCAAGATTGAGGACACCTAAGTGGAGGGCAGCCCAGATGGAGGACACCTAAGTGGAGGGCAGCCCAGATGGAGGACACCTAAGTGGAGGGCAGCCCAGATGGAGGACACCTAAGTGGAGGGCAGCCCAGATGGAGGACACCTAAGTGGAGGGCAGCCCAGATGGAGGACACCTAAGTGGAGGGCAGCCCAGATGGATGACACCTAAATGAAGGGCAGCCCAGATGGAGGACACCTAAGTGGAGAGCAGCCCATATGGAGGACACCTAAGTGGAGGGCAGCCCAGATAGAGGACACCTAAGTGGAGGGCAGCAAAGATTGAGGACACCTAAGTGGAGGGCAGCCCAGATGGAGGACACCTAAGTGGAGGGCAGCCCAGATGGAGGACACCTAAGTGGAGGGCAGCCCAGATGGAAGACAACTAAATGAAGGGCAGCCCAGATGGAGGACACCTAAGTGGAGGGCAGCCCATATGGAGGACACCTAAGTGGAGGGCAGCCCAGATAGAGGACACCTAAGTGGAGGGCAGCCCAGATGGAGGACAGTCCAAGTGGAGGGCAGCCCAGATGGAGGACACCTAAGTGGAGGGCAGCCTAGATGGAGGACACCTAAGTGGAGGGCAGCCTAGATGGAGGACACCTAAGTGGAGGGCAGCCCAGATGGAGGACAGTCCAAGTGGGGACCGGTTTTCAATATTACAGAGTGTTACTGTGCAACTATGTTGTTCTCGGTGCTCAGGTAGGGCTCATTAGGTGTTCACATGAGTTCCTGGGGCTCTCTACGGTCCCTGCCAAACTGTACTATTGAGAATCTTGTGACACAAACCAATTTATCAGTGGTCACGTCTCTACTCAAGAGTATGTCGTGGTGCCAGGTAATGAACGACCAGATAGGAGGCACATGTTGCTGTTGTTAGTTTAGTCGTCGGGTTAAAATACCTGAGACAGGTGTTAGTCATAAGTTGGTGCCGGCACTAGTGAAGGTGGGGCGGGTAAATGCACACAGATGCAACTAACGTGTTATTTTATTGTGATAACGTTTCTCTCTCCAGGAGCTTTATCAAGCCTTGGCAAAGCTCCTGGAGAGTGAAACGTTGCCACAATAAAATGTCATATTAGTTGCATCTGTGTCCATTTACCCAACATTTTGTCGGTAATTCTACCATTACTATTAAAGGTGGGATAGCCGGCACTCCTGTGGCAGGCCATGACTTGCCCATGCTGGATTCACAGCTATGAGTGAGGTGGCATAGGCTTGTTGCATTGAACAACAGGTTGTACAGGCTTCTACAAGACGGGGTTGTCTCCCGTTATCATAGAGAGAGATTTCCACTTTGAAACATTTCTTAGCCGATAGAGGGTAGAGCACCTTTACCTCCTCTTGAACACTTTCAGGGGGATAAAGCACCTTCACCTTCCCAATGAACACTTTCATGGAGATAAAGCACCTTCACCTTCCCCATGAAAACTTTCAGGGGGATAAAGCACCTTCACCTTCCCAATGAACACTTTCATGGAGATAAAGCACCTTCACCTTCACCATGAAAACTTTCAGGGGGATAAAGCACCTTCACCTTATCAATGAACACTTTCAGGGGATAAAGCACCTTCACCTTCCCCATGAAAACTTTCAGGGGGATAAAGCACCTTCACCTTCCCAATGAACACTTTCATGGAGATAAAGCACCTTCACCTTCACCATGAAAACTTTCAGGGGGATAAAGCACCTTCACCTTATCAATGAACACTTTCAGGGGATAAAGCACCTTCACCTTCCCCATGAAAACTTTCAGGTGGATAAAGCACCTTCACCTTCTCAATGAACACTTTCATGGAGATAAAGCACCTTCACCTTCCCCATGAACACTTTCAGGGGGATAAAGCACCTTCACCTTCCCCATGAACACTTTCAGGGGGATAAAGCACCTTCACCTTCCCAATGAACACTTTCAGGGGGATAAAGCACCTTCACCTTCCCAATGAACACTTTCAGGGGGATAAAGCACCTTCACCTTCCCCATGAACACTTTCAGGGGGATAAAGCACCTTCACCTTCCCAATGAACACTTTCAGGGGGATAAAGCACCTTCACCTTCCCCATGAACACTTTCAGGTGGATAAAGCACCTTCACCTTCCCATGAACACTTTCAGGGGATAAAGCACCTTCACCTTCCCATGAACACTTTCAGGGGGATAAAGCACCTTCACCTTCCCAATGAACACTTTCAGGGGGATAAAGCACCTTCACCTTCCCCATGAACACTTTCAGGGGGATAAAGCACCTTCACCTTCCCCATGAACACTTTCAGGGGGATAAAGCACCTTCACCTTCCCCATGAAAACTTTCAGGGGGATAAAACACCTTCACCTTCCCCATGAACACTTTCAGGTGGATAAAGCACCTTCACCTTCCCCATGAACACTTTCAGGGGGATAAAGCACCTTCACCTTCCCCATGAACACTTTCAGGGGGATAAAGCACCTTCACCTTCCCCATGAACACTTTCAGGGGGATAAAGCACCTTCACCTTCCCAATGAACACTTTCAGGGGATAAAGCACCTTCACCTTCCCCATGAACACTTTCAGGGGATAAAGCACCTTCACCTTCCCCATGAACACTTTCAGGGGATAAAGCACCTTCACCTTCCCCATGAAAACTTTCAGGGGATAAACACCTTCACCTTCCCCATGAACACTTTCAGGTGGATAAAGCACCTTCACCTTCCCCATGAACACTTTCAGGGGATAAAGCACCTTCACCTTCCCCATGAACACTTTCAGGGGATAAAGCACCTTCACCTTCCCCATGAACACTTTCAGGGGATAAAGCACCTTCACCTTCCCCATGAACACTTTCAGGGGATAAAGCACCTTCACCTTCCCCATGAACACTTTCAGGGGATAAAGCACCTTCACCTTCCCAATGAACACTTTCAGGGGATAAAGCACCTTCACCTTCCCCATGAACACTTTCAGGGGATAAAGCACCTTCACCTTCCCCATGAACACTTTCAGGGGGATAAAGCACCTTCACCTTCCCCATGAAAACTTTCAGGGGGATAAAGCACCTTCACCTTCCCCATGAACACTTTCAGGTGGATAAAGCACCTTCACCTTCCCCATGAACACTTTCAGGGGGATAAAGCACCTTCACCTTCCCCATGAACACTTTCAGGGGGATAAAGCACCTTCACCTTCCCCATGAACACTTTCAGGGGATAAAGCACCTTCACCTTCCCCATGAACACTTTCAGGGGGATAAAGCACCTTCACCTTCCCCATGAACACTTTCAGGGGGATAAAGCACCTTCACCTTCCCCATGAACACTTGCTTGCGGGAACTCGTGTTCATCAATGCAACTTGTAGTGTACCACAGTGATCTACATTTTTAATGGCACGCCCTAGACTCCGTTATTTTCAGTTTAGATCTGGGTTTTATAATTCCCGGAGTGCGTGCAACATTTTGCGGGGAATTTTTAGCGTAGATGTTATTTTAATAGGTAGCGAAGTTCTTCCTTCTACATATATTTATCATTTTATTGTATATTGGTTTTAGTTTTGATGTGCCTTTCCTATGTGATTTGTATATGTGGTTATACTAGTGCCTCTGGTCAGAGAGGCCTGGGGATCAGTGCTCAGGATTTGTATGTGGTTATTCTAGTGCCTCTGGTCAGAGTGGCCTGGGGATCAGTGCTCAGGATTTGTATGTGGTTATTCTAGTGCCTCTGGTCAGAGTGGCCTGGGGATCAGTGCTCAGGATTTGTATGTGGTTATTCTAGTGCCTCTGGTCAGAGTGGCCTGGGGATCAGTGCTCAGGATTTGTATATGTGGTTATACTAGTGCCTCTGGTCAGAGTGGCCTGGGGATCAGTGCTCAGGATTTGTATATGTGGTTATACTAGTGCCTCTGGTCAGAGTGGCCTGGGGATCAGTGCTCAGGATTTGTATATGTGGTTATACTAGTGCCTCTGGTCAGAGTGGCCTGGGGATCAGTGCTCAGGATTTGTATATGTGGTTATACTAGTGCCTCTGGTCAGAGTGGCCTGGGGATCAGTGCTCAGGATTTGTATATGTGGTTATACTAGTGCCTCTGGTCAGAGTGGCCTGGGGATCAGTGCTCAGGATTTGTATATGTGGTTATACTAGTGCCTCTGGTCAGAGTGGCCTGGGGATCAGTGCTCAGGATTTGTATATGTGGTTATACTAGTGCCTCTGGCCAGAGTGGCCTGGGGATCAGTGCTCAGGATTTGTATGTGGTTATTCTAGTGCCTCTTGTCAGAGTGGCCTGGGGATCAGTGCTCAGGATTTATATGTGTGGTTATACTAGTGCCTCTGGTCAGAGAGGCCTGGGGATCAGTGTTCAGGATTTATATGTGTGGTTATACTAGTGCCTCTGGTCAGAGAGGCCTGGGGATCAGTGTTCAGGATTTCTAATAATGGTAGAATTACCGACAAAAATGTTAGGTAAACGGACACAGATGCAACTAATGTGACATTTTATTGTCACATTAGCTCGCATGTGTGTCCATTTACCTAACACTCGGGATTTACTGTATCTAATATCCTTCTTATACACATTTTAACTGTGCAGTGATCGGGATAGGTAGGTCGTAGATTCGCCGGTATAATCGCCTGGCCCGGGCCTTTTCCAATAGGTGGCCCGGCCTTGGCTCCCTGTCAAGGGAGTGTCTCAGACCAATGTCTGCCATGGGAGGAGGTACAAGTACCTCCTCGTCTTGTGGGACTAGCTGTCCCCAGGCCTAGCCCCATTCCCCGCCCCCACGGGGCTCGGAGAGAAAAGCTAGGCACTTTGAGCTGCCACAAACCCCGCCCACACTGGGCTCGAAGGGTGTGGCAGCAGACGATGTCAGGAGGTGCAGTGATCAGGAGCAACATAAACCTCTAAGCAAGCTGAACGCATCCTGAGAAGATGAAGGCGAAAAAAGAATAAGACTAAGAAGAAAAAAAGGAGGCGGAAGCATAAAATCTGATGGGGAGTTGGGGGGGGGATATGTTATTCTTGTATATATTGATTATAATTATTATTATTTTTAGCAATACTTTGGCCATTAATCCTTATGAACATGTTGTGAAACTGTTCATTCATCTTCTTCAGTGCTGTCAAAAACTATGCTAGTAGTGGCAATGTATGTGGTACACTGGCAGGGTCTGTGGTGTTGGGTACACTGGCAGGGTCTGTGTGTTGGGTACACTGGCAGGGTCTGTGGTGTTGGGTACACTGGCAGGGTCTGTGGTGTTGGGTACACTGGCAGGGTCTGTGGTGTTGGGTACACTGGCAGGGTCTGTTGTGTTGGGTACACTGGCAGGGTCTGTGGTGTTGGGTACACTGGGGCTGTGTGTGGGTACACTGGCAGGGTCTGTTGTGTTGGGTAACTGGCAGGGTCTGTGGTGTTGGGTACACTGGCAGGGTCTGGTTGGTACACTGGCAGGGTCTGTGGTGTGGGTACACTGGCAGGGTCTGTTGTGTTGGGTACACTGGCAGGGTCTGTGGTGTTGGGTACACTGGCAGGGTCTGTTGTGTTGGGTACACTGGCAGGGTCTGTTGTGTTGGGTACACTGGCAGGGTCTGTTGTGTTGGGTACACTGGCAGGGTCTGTTGTGTTGGGTACACTGGCAGGGTCTGTGTGTTGGGTACACTGGCAGGGTCTGTCTGTGTTGGGTACACTGGCGGGTCTGGGTTGTGTTGGGTACACTGGCAGGGTCTGTTGTGTTGGGTACACTGGCAGGGTCTGTGTGTTGGGTACACTGGCAGGGTCTGTTGTGTTGGGTACACTGGCAGGGTCTGTTGTGTTGGGTACAGTGTAAAGATCACTTGAAGTGAGTCTCGACTTCAGTAGAGAAAGCTTGAAAATCCACATTATTATTATCATTATTAATAGTAGTAGTAGTAAGCTCTATGAAGCGAAGGGCTTCATAGTACCTGCTGTTCAGTTTTGGATGATTTTTTTTTCAATTAGATTTGCAAGAAAAAAAAATAGTGCCATATAGAATAGTTTTATAAAAAGAACTTATTATTATTATTTCACATATTGAAAGGAGCGATAAACTTGTAAAGGTTTGAACAGCGTTTGGTGAAATGGGAGGCGTTTAGATTTAGATTTGATTTAAGGAAGGGGAGAATGAGTGTAATTCCTAAGATCAAGAACCCTTCGCCAACATCAAGACATCCCAAATGAAAAGTTGGGACTCCAAATTTTCATTTACCTGTGCGTTACTTTGTCTCATTCTATTGTGGTATCAATGTGGTTTTATAAATTAATTAATGTATATGGTTTAAAAAATGTTTATTGTAGAAATTAATAAATATATAAGGTATACTATTTATGGATCGAAGATGTACATGAGAGTCTCCGGCGTGTTTATGTCCCTAGCTCAAGGGTGAAAGGGGACAACTGGCACTATGCCAGTGCCATCCACCCTGCAGGACAGCTACACACTACCACCACTAGTATGGTGCACACTGCCACCACTAGTATGGTACACACTGCCACCACTAGTATGGTACACACTGCCACCACTAGTATGGTACACACTGCCATCACTAGTATGGTACACACTGCCATCACTAGTATGGTACACACTGCCATCACTAGTATGGTACACACTGCCATCACTAGTATGGTACACACTGCCATCACTAGTATGGTACACTGCCATCAGTAGTATGGTACACACTGCCACCACTAGTATGGTACACACTACCATCACTAGTATGGTACACACTGCCACCACTAGTATGGTACACACTGCCATCACTAGTATGGTACACACTACCATCACTAGTATGGTACACACTACCATCACTAGTATGGTACACACTGCCATCACTAGTATGGTACACACTGCCATCACTAGTATGGTACACACTGCCATCACTAGTATGGTACACACTGCCATCACTAGTATGGTACACACTGCCATCACTAGTATGGTACACTGCCATCACTAGTATGGTACACACTGCCATCACTAGTATGGTACACACTGCCATCACTAGTATGGTACACTGCCATCAGTAGTATGGTACACACTGCCACCACTAGTATGGTACACACTACCATCACTAGTATGGTACACACTGCCACCACTAGTATGGTACACACTGCCACCACTAGTATGGTACACACTGCCATCACTAGTATGGTACACACTGCCATCACTAGTATGGTACACTGCCATCAGTAGTATGGTACACACTGCCATCACTAGTATGGTACACACTGCCATCACTAGTATGGTACACACTACCATCACTAGTATGGTACACACTACCATCACTAGTATGGTACACACTGCCATCACTAGTATGGTACACACTGCCATCACTAGTATGGTACACACTGCCATCACTAGTATGGTACACACAGCCATCACTAGTATGGTACACACTGCCATCACTAGTATGGTACACACTGCCATCACTAGTATGGTACACACTGCCATCACTAGTATGGTACACACTGCCATCACTAGTATGGTACACACTGCCATCACTAGTATGGTACACACTGCCATCACTAGTATGGTACACACTACCATCACTAGTATGGTACACACTACCATCACTAGTATGGTACACACTGCCATCACTAGTATGGTACACACTGCCATCACTAGTATGGTACAAACTGCCATCACTAGTATGGTACACACTGCCATCACTAGTATGGTACACACTGCCATCACTAGTATGGTACACACTGCCATCACTAGTATGGTACACACTGCCATCACTAGTATGGTACACACTGCCATCACTATTATGGTACACACTGCCATCACTAGTATGGTACACACTTCCATCACTAGTATGGTACACACTACCATCACTAGTATGGTACACACTGCCATCACTAGTATGGTACACACTGCCATCACTAGTATGGTACACACTGCCATCACTAGTATGGTACACACTGCCATCACTAGTATGGTACAACCCTCACTCCATTACACATCATAATACTATTAATAAATTCGATGCTTATTATGCGCTTACAGTAATAGCATGTGAATGATTATTATAAAAATGATAGGGATTATATTATTAGTGATAATAAAAATGATAGGTATTATATTAATATTAGTGACAATATGAATAGGGAAAACAATGTAATTTGTAGCTTGTTGAAAATATGATGAAACTAGTAATGGTGTGTCTGCCACGTTGAGACAAACTTTGCTACATCAGAGGCACACTTCGGTGTTCCATGAACGTTGTGTATATGTCGAAGACGCGCCGCGAGGCTGCCTCCTTAGTACTACCTTATTCTGATAGTTGTTAATGGACTTAGCTCGGTTCTTCTCTAACTATTTGGTCATACCCCTATGGAGATGATTTTTACAATTGCCAGCGCAGGCCCAGACTGTCGACTTGTTGTGATTTATCTACAGAACGCAATAGATCGCTGGGTCAACTGAGCCACTTCACATAGTTTCAAGTTTTCTATGGTTAAAACAAACTTTATAACCTTCACGAAATGCCTTATCATCCTACAACTTATTTTATACCTGTATGGTTTCCCTATCCCAGTATGTACAGTGGTTCAATTTATAAGTTTTCGCTTTGATAATCGAGTGTCATTGTGATGAGGGATATGTTTTATAGTTTTGTTTTAATATTAGAATGTCGACAATGTTGAAGGTCATGTCATGACACGGCCTTCACCTGAGGTGCTGTTCCTTACATGTCGACAATGTTGAAGGTCATGTCATGACACGGCCTTCACCTGAGGTGCTGTTCCTTACATGTCGACAATGTTGAAGGTCATGTCATGACACGGCCTTCACCTGAGGTGCTGTTCCTTACTTCCTATATAATCATGTTCACCTTTCACTTTTATTTTTATATTTGCTAAGGAGGACTTCAGTTGGTGGCTCGAAATGCGCAAATCATCTTTATTTTCCGTGTTTATTTCTCCATGTGCAGTCAAGTGTCAACAGTAACACTGCTACCGATGACTCCATACAAGGACCATTAATTTTGCATGAGTTAGATGTTCGTCAAGCGAATGTATTCCCGTCAGGTTGTGGGGAGGAGGGGGGATGTACACCACAATACGACCAGAGCATAAGGAGATGGTTGATTTAGTGCTTGGCGCAGCCGCAGAGATCCTCCTTTCTGAGATGACAGAGTTTGTCAACAACTGTCTTGCTCAGCTGATGCCTGGAGAAACTAAACTGTTCTTTGGTGCATCATTATTTACCTTAAAAAAAAAAAAAAAAGAGTGACTGAGGAATCAGCCCCATCGCAGTTGGTAACACCCTCCTTTGTTTTCCTGGTGGCAGATCTTGAGAAGGGAAGTCACGGGAAGAAACCTTGGGGCTCCTCCTCAACCTTCCAGATGTGAAATTGTCTCGACTAACTAGTTAATCATTACAGCTGTTAGATCCTTTTTTACCTGAAGCTTCAGATACTCCCCCCCCCCCGCTCCCCACTGACAGCATCCTTCTTGAAATAATTATGGGTCCTCAGACTATTAAAAAAGTCCTGGAAGACCTGAATGACTTGAAGAGGTTTGAGCAGAGAATAAGTTATTTGGATGCCCAGATGCCTTGTATCGTCTCACAAAATGTCTAGCTCCACCCAGGCTAACTTATTTCTTGAAGTGTTCAACTTCCTTTGACAGCCAGTGTCTAAGTGAACATGACACTCTCCTGAAATTAGTATTGAAGAAAGCAGTAAATCTGGCACTGGGTTGATCACCAATGTTATGATGCAACACTTGCAGTTAGACTGAGGGGGGGGGGGTAGGAGTACACAAGGTAAAACAGATAATATTACGCTGCATTTCTTTCTTTTTATATCACATCCAACGAAGTAGTGAGGGTAATAATCAATGTGACTTAAGTAACCAGACTATTATTATTATAATCAAAACTAAGAGCTAAACCCACCAGGGTTATACAGCGCTGCATGGAAGGGTGTGGGAACTGAGTCAGGTGCTTGGTCTGAAACTAGCACTGATGGAGAGAACGTATAAGGGAGGTAGTAAGGGCGGTGTGCAGTACTCTATCAACGATTATGAAGTAATCAAACTATACTAATATAGGTTCATTACATAATTTATTTTGTAATTTATGACTTGTATTACCGAAGAATTTACTTCGCATTATTGTCTACTGTATTTTTCTCTACTTAATTAAATGTTTTTAGTTAGCCATATTTTTAACTTAATTTATTCTTCTCTGAGATATATTACTTCTATACAATAGTACTGTTGTAATTCAGTATTATAGTGTTAGTTACCATTTTGTCCTAGGAACATGTCAATTAGACACTAGGCCTGTTGTATGATGTGTGTGTGTGTGTGTGTGTAAGGAAACACTTCGAAATGTTTCTGCCCCACCGGGAATTGAACCCGGCCCCTCCGTGCGTGAAGCGAGAGCTTTACCACTGGGCCACCGGGGTGTGTGTGTGTGTGTACTCATCTAATTGTACTCACCTAATTGTGGTTGCAGGGGTCGATACTTAGCTCCTGGTCCCGACTTTTCACTGACCGTTACTAGGTCTTCTCTCTCCCTGCTCCATGAGCTTTATCATACCTCGTCTTAAAGCTATGTATGGTTCCTTCCTCCACTACATCAATTGCTAGACTATTCCACTTCCTGACAACTCTATAACTGAAGAAATACTTCCTAACATCCCTTTGACTCGTCTGAGTCTTCAACTTCCAATTGTGACCCCTTGTTCCTGTGTCCCCTCTCTGGAACATCCTGTCTCTGTATGTGTGTGTGTGTGTGTGTGTGTGTGTGTGTGTGTGTGTGTGTGTTTGGCTATTAATTACAGGGAAGGATTAACAAGGTAGTTGTCCCTGACATTTGCGCTGCATTCTACGACACGCATGACTTAGGAGACGACTATTAATATCAGTGTTACGTATATATCACTCCTCACTTGTATAACTGAATTATTGCGTAAGATAAATGTATCTTGGTAAAACCTGTTGATGAAAGACTCGCATATCATTTACTTTTATTATTAAACGGATAGTGAGTGAGTGAGTTGCCTAAGTGGGCTTGCTCATCCAGTAAGCGTATACATGTATGTGTATTACATATGTATGTTTTTATGTATGTTTATGTATCAAAAGTGTGTGCGTGCATATGTACTGATAATCATGTGTGTATAAGTGTAATACATGTAAAATATACATGTATTTAAACATTAAAAATTAACGTTAGCTCCACTATACCAGCTTAAAATAATGATTCTGAATTGTTATCTACTAATGTATGTTTATATGTATGTGTGTATGTATATTTGTGTATATGGTTCGTTGTATATGTGTGCGCAGTATATGTATATATGCATATGTATATGTATGTTTGTGTATGTATACGTGTATATAGGTGTGAATGGTGGATATCTTATGGCATCCATATTTTTCTTCTCCCTGTGTATAATTTCTCTTGCCCAAGCTCTGAGTTGATGGAGATATCTTCATAAAAATTCCATTTCTCTTGTAAATGGAATAGTCTATCCTGAGAGACGGCAGTTCCCAAGTGATGGTAACTCCAGCTGTGCTGGAAACCTTGGAATCTGCCATAGCTGATGAACCTTTACTGAAATGCTTTACGATATTATCGACCCAGAGTGAGGTCGCCCACCTCAGGCTGACACATTTCAACACCTTGCGTGATGGAATATCACAGGGAAACATAACTAGTTTTTGTTCCCACTGTGTAACTATCATATAGAAATGTAGCAGCACACTGCTGATGTATCCAGTTTTGTTAAAAAAACACGAACACACACATCAGGAGATAGGACTCAACTCCTGCAACCACAAATAGGTGAGTACAAATAGATGTGAGTACACACACAGGCAGGATGTTCCAGAGAGGGGACACAGAAACAAGGGGTCACAATTGGAAGTTGAAGGCTCAGATGAGTCAAAGTGATGTTAGGAAGTATTTCTTCAGCCATAGAGTAGTCAGGAAGTGGAATAGTCTAGCAAGTGATGTAGTGGAGACAGGAACCATACATAGCTTTAAGACGAGGTATGATAAAGCTCATGGAGCAGGGAGAGAGAGGACCCAGTAGCGATCAGTGAAGAGGCAGGGCCAGGAGCTGAGTCTCGACTCCTGCAACCACAATTAGGTGAGTACAATTAGGTGAGCACACACACACACACACACACACACACAGAATGTTCCAGAGATGGGACACAGCAACAAGGGGACACAGTTGGAAGTTGAAGACTCAAATGAATCACAGGGATGTTAGGAAGTATTTCTTCAGTCATAGAGTGGTCGGGAAGTGGAATAGCTTGGGAAGCGATGTAATGGAGGCAGGTTCCATACATAGCTTTAAGGAGAGGTATGATAAAGCTCATGGAGCAGGGAGCGTGACCCAGTAGCGGCCAGTGAAGAGGCGGGGGCCAGGAGCTATGACTCGACCCCTGCAACCACAACTAGGTGAGTACAACTAGTGAGTACACACACACACACACACACACGCACGCACGCATATGCAACAGGCCTAGTGTCTAATCGACATGTGCCTAGGACAAAATGGTAACTAACCTGACAGGAAGGCAACAACGGGTCATGGTACGTGACGAGGTATCACAGTGGGCGCCTGTGACGAGTGGGGTCCCACAGGGGTCAGTCCTAGGACCAGTGCTATTCTTGGTATATGTGAATGACATGACGGACGGGATAGACTTATAAGTGTCTCTGTTCGCAGACGATGTGAAGTTAATGAGGAGAATTAAATCAGATGAGGATCAGGCAGGACTTCAGAGGGACCTGGACATGCTGGACACCTGGTCCAGGAACTGGCTTCTCAAATTTAACCCCGCCAAATGCAAAGTCATGAAGATCGGGGAAGGGCAAAGAAGACCGCAGACAGAGTATAGGCCAGGTGGCCAAAGACTGCAAACCTCGCTCAAGGAGAAAGATCTTGGGGTGAGTATAACACCAAGCACGTCTCCGGAAGCACACATCAACCAGATAACTGCTGCAGCATACGGGCGACTGGCAAACCTGAGAATAGCGTTCCGATACCTTAGTAAGGAATCGTTCAAGACACTGTACACCGTGTACGTCAGGCCCATACTTGAGTATGCAGCACCAGTTTGGAACCCATACCTGGTCAAGCACGTCAAGAAATTAGAGAAAGTGCAAAGGTTTGCGACAAGGTTAGTTCCAGAGCTAAGGGGAATGTCCTACGAAGAAAGGTTAAGGGAAATCGGCCTGACAACACTGGAGGACAGGAGGGTTAGGGAGACATGATAACGACATACAAAATACTGCGGGGAATAGACAAGGTGGATAGAGACAGGATGTTCCAGAGAGGGGACACAGAAACAAGGGGTCACAATTGGAAGTTGAAGACTCAGATGAGTCAAAGGGATGTTAGGAAGTATTTCTTCAGCCATAGAGTAGTCAGGAAGTTGAATAGTCTATCAAGTGATGTAGTGGAGGCAGGAACCATACATAGCTTTAAGACGAGGTATGATAAAGCTCATGGAGCAGGGAGAAAAGGGACCCAGTAGCGATCAGTGAAGAGGCGGGGCCAGGAGCTGAGTCTCGACCCCTGCAACCACAATTAGGTGAGTACAATTAGGTGAGTACACACATCTTAACATTCGCAAGCATGGCTTGGGACGCGTGTAGGTTTACAATTATTATTTATTTATTACTTTACATTAGCACAAGAGGATGGAGGTTAAAACGAAGCACAAGGTCAAAAACAGTGTTTGTTTAAGCAAGGTCACCACTTGACACAGTTATACACAACAAGGCAGCAGCACTCCTGGAGGAATTTAGGACACCCCAAAAACAGTTTGATTACATGGGCAAGCGCCAAACCTGTAGGAATCATACAGCGTCTGGAGAATGGGAGGTAATCAGGTAGTATCCAATGAAGAGAAATGTAGCTTCTATTCCTTGGATGAAGAACTTCATGAACTGGTATCAAGACGAGTGAGGGGAAAGCAACAGAAAACATGGGCTGGGTACCTGTTGTTTGATTTTCAACACCTGGCCTAGTCCAAGTCATGGAAAAAATAATGCTTCAAAAACAAGAATAATAATAATTTATTATTATTATTATTATTATTATTATTATTATAGGTATTTAAAGAGACTATTTCGATCTCCGTCTGAGATCTTAAGTCTGGAGGAGAAATGCATTTCTTTATAGGTAGTAATGGGTCCTCAAAACGATTATATCTGGAAGCACTTGTCACGTTTCCTGACCAATAAAATAACAACAACGAACATTTCTTCATTGTGAACTTTGAAATGTCATCAGGAATCCTTAACGAGATGCTCAACTTAGCAAGCAAACATTTACAAGTAGCTGTAGTACGTATGTAGTAATGGTAGCAGGATCAGTTGTGCCAAAAATTTTGAAACGTTGAAATTCCCAAAGTGATTGAAGATTTCTGGGAAGTTTCTACTTTGCAGATGAGTCTGGCTTCACTTCACAGTCGTTCCTTATAATCACACACATCATTTCACTGTTTACCTGGAGAGAGTTCCGGGGGTCAACGCCCCCGCGGCCCGGTCTGTGATCAGACCTCATGGTGGATCAGAGCCTGATCAATCAGGCTCTTACTGCTGGCCGCACGCAGTCCGACGTACGAACCACAGCCTGGCTGGTCAGGAAGTGACTTTAGGTGCCTGTCCAGTGCCTGCTTGAAGACAGCCAGGGGTCTATTGGTAATCCCCCTTATGTACGCTGGGAGGCAGTTGTAAGGACAGTCACTCGGGAGACTGCTGAAGGCACTGAAAACAGTCGACTTGTGATTGTTTTGTTTACACCGCTCTCAAGTGGCTGCCCGTTTACCATTCACTCCGCAAAACTATTTTTTATAGCCTTTTATCTTCTATTTATATTTTTTCCGTTGTGGTCTGTTATAATTGTTTTTTTTGTAGATAGAGGACAACCTAATCTAACTGACAATTGTACTGTATACCATATGTGAGTAATCTACTTAGATGCCGAGAGGACAGGTTACACTCCATTACATGGCGGTGGTTGTTACTATGTATTATACATGCATTATTGAGAATATCTGTACATCAGGTGTAGGTACTGCACATGCCCCGTCTACATAACACCTGTCCTTCTCTGCAATATTTACCTGTGTTTTGTATTGGATTGAAACAGTTCTTGGTGAGCTAAACGTATGCTAATAACAATTTCCAAACGTTGTATTCATGTTTAATTTTTACGTCTTTCGGTATTATATACCTTATTTGATAGTATTGGTAGTAGCGTTGGTATGAAGTATTTGCAGTAGTATAGTTGTTTTTATGATATTAGATATAAGGATAAGTCTTTTGTTTGAGTGAATGGGTTGTGTGACCCCTGCCTAGTTTGTACTCTGCTAGGCGCCTACTGGTGCGTGTTGCCCGGGTGTGAGGTATGTCAGTTAAGGCAGGAGTGAGACAAGAGGCGGCTCTCTACCCTCTAACTGCAGTCAACCAGCTCATACTGAATATCACCAGTACAAGTTAAAGGGGACGCCCTCAGCCTTGTGATGGAACAAGACAGTAAAGAGAGCGTCGAGGGGCGGTGAGTGGCTGTGTACACAGGGCGGGGGTCTATTGATTGCTTCATTTATAATGCACTAGAGGTATTTAGTCAGCGTTTTCAACATCTATAGTTGCTGCCATTATCAATTTATTGCTCTCATTACCAGCTTGCTGCTGTCGTTATTAATTTATTACGGAAATCGTCACAAGTGAAGTAGAATGTCATGTATTCACATATAAAAACATAGAGAGGACCACTGCAGCAGGCCTACAGGCACATTGTTTAAAACCACACAAGAGTATTGTTATTATTACGTTGACGGGGAAGATCTAAGAGATCACAGTGCCTGTGGAATGGGATTCGGTCTGATTTAATCCTGGGAAGTGTAGGTCTACTTATAGGGTATTCCAGGATCAACTCCCCAGCGACCCGGTCCACGACCAGGCCTCCCGGTGGATCAGGGCCTGATCAACTAGGCTGTTACTGCTGGCCGCACGTAGTCCAACGTACGAACCACAACCCGGCTGATCCGGCACCGACTTTAAGTATCTGTTCAGCTCCCTCTTGAAGGCAGCCAGGAGCCTATTGGCAATTCCCCTTATGGCTGGTGGGAGGCTGTTGAAATAGTCTTGGGCCTCGGACACTAATGGTGTTTTCTCTTAGTGTACTAATGGTGCCCCTACTTCTCATTCTGGGTATGTTGCATCGCTTGCCAAGTCTTTTGCTTTCGTAGTGATTTGTGTATGCAGATTAGGGACCATTCCCTCTAGGATTTTCCAGGTGTAGTTTATGATGTATTTCTCTCGCCTGCGCTCCAATGAGTAAAAGTCAGATGCTTCCAAGCGTTCCCAGTAGTTAAGGTGTTTGATGGAACTCATATGTGCAGTAAAGGTTCTCTGTACATTCTCCAATCTGCAATTTCACCTGTCTTGAATGGAGATTTTAATGTACAGCAGTATTCCAGCCTAGAGAACAAGCGATTTAAAAAAAGATCATTGGCTTAGCATCTCTTGTCGTGAATGTTCTCATTATCCATCCTATCATTTTCCTCGCAGATGTGATAGTGACACTGTTATGATCCTTGAAGGTGAGATCCTCAGACATTACCACTCGCAGGTCCTTCACATTAGTTTTCCACTTGTGTGATTAGTTTGTAGTATACTCTGTTCTAGGTATTATTTCCTCCAGTTTTCCATAACGGAGTAGTTGGAATTTGTCTTCATTGAACATCATGTTCTCCGTTGCCCATTGGAAAATTTGGTTTATATCTTCTTGGACTGACAAACCACAGAACGAATGGGGTTTGAACCCATTGCGGGTGAGTCCTAAAACTTCAGGCCAGTGCGCAAGCCAATGGCTTGGAGTTTTAGGACTCTCGCTCGTGATGGGTTCAACCCCCCACCCGTTCCGTGATTTGTTTACAGTCGTGTTAAGATTTCGTGCGTAATTCCGGTAACTTGATGAATAGGATACATAAGCAACACTTGGGTATCTTTATTGTCGAAACATTTCGCCTGCACAATAAGCTTCTTCCATCGAATATAGAAAGCAGCAGTAGTAGTATTTACGTGATTAGTCCGTCATCCTGGGTGGAAGGTGATCAGTTCCTCAAGCCTAAAGCATAGGCAGGCAGCCAGACCTTGTATCCTAGAGCAGAGGCGAGATGGAGTTGAGGTCACAGGTGGTGCCCCATCAGTAGAAGTAACGATAAGCCCTGGTTCAGTGTTTGTGGATCAAGCGTCTGTAGACTGGGTAACCTTAGTTCTTGGCATCTCTTAACCAGCCCTGACTGAGTTCACTCCTTTTCGATGGCCCAATCATACTTATTCTTAAAGCTCTGTATGTTGTACGCTTCCCCCACTTAATACTGGTCCTTCCATTTTATCCTGTGTGGGTTGGTGTTAGGATGGCTCGGGGTGGGATGGGATGAAGGGTTGGCTCGGGGTGGGATGGGATGAAGGGTTGGCTCGGGGTGGGATGGGATGAAGGGTTGGCTCGGGGTGGGATGGGATGAAGGGTTGGCTCGGGGTGGGATGGGATGAAGGGATGGCTAGAGGGTTGGGGCGGGGTGTGTTGGGGGGCGGATGAGGAGCTGTTTCCTGATCCAGTTTAGGTTCCCGCTTCAGGATTGACGTCACAGCTGCTCAGTGATGAACTAATTGTGCCGCCTTGACCAGCCTCGACTGCCGTGTTGGTAATAACTATAGTTTCTTCTGTGCTGTGGGGGTACTAATGTGTGCGTCACAGAGCTGGTGGATGCGAGGGAATATTCTATTGTACTGCTACGTAAGCCGCCTTCGTCTCGCCCATAAAATAAAAAAAACTTCTAAATAATAGTATGCGATGCAGTTTAGTGTCCTTAAATGAGAAGGCAAGTCAGGAAGATGGCGTTCAGAAGAGAGGAAATAGTGAGAAAGATGTAGGAAGTATGGACGAGGAAACACTAACATAACATAAACAGAAAAGTTACCCTTCACCTGTTATACCAGTGACCGATTTAGTTTTTCTGCCCTTGTAGTCCGAACTGGGATCAGATTTTTCTGTTTATCGCCTTTTCAACCAGGCTGTTGCTGTTGGTGGCCCGTTGGTCCACATATTCATCACAGCCTGGTTGATCTGGCACTTGGCGGAGGTCTTGATCTAGTTTCTTCATGAAAACTTCCACACTTGTTCCAGCAATATTTATATCTGCTGATAGCAGGTTCAATAGTCTTAGACTACAGATATTGATACATTGATCTCTTAGTGCTTTTCAATTGGTCTATTTTACCTATCACTTCAGTATATTATGGTTAGTCCTCAAGTTTGTTCCATGTATATATTATCAAGTATCTCTATTTTTGGCTCCAGAGTTCATTTCTTGTACTTTTAAGGATTGTTTAAATGCTCTCTATATTGGCTCGATGCAGATAGCGAACGATCTCTTTTCCAGCTCTCTCCTGCCTTAACGGAGCCATTAACATAGCAGTATTCTAAGAGAAAGCACAAATGATCTGAATGTCATAAGTGGCATTATTTCTCTTGTTTTGAAAGCTCTCATGATCTGCCCAGTCATTTTTTGGCCTTTGCGGCATTTGCCTTACTGTGTTCTAAATAATGTCATCTGACATTATTACAGTTGTACACAAATCTTTGTTTATTTCGTTCTGTTATGATCCTCCTGTTTCGTCTAATGTTGCTCCTTAGTTCTCCATTCTTTCTTTATCTACATTTGGAATTTGTCACCACTGAACATTATTTTATTGCCTACTGGAACATTGTTGATATCAGCTCTCAAATTTTCCGTGTCTTCTACCGAGGCGACTTTCGTGGTTTTGGTATCGTCCGCAATGACTAATACGAAGATGTGGCTAAGTTTGAGAAACGGTAAAGGCTTTTGCTTTGTTTACTACTACTACTACTGCTGCTGTTTTATTTGAAAATTTAATATCCATTTGCCTATTTTATGAGCAATCGCCTCCGTGATCGCATTTATCAGTTGTCATAGCGAAGCCCTTATAAACCTCATCTGCGTTCTGGTCTTCCAGAGCCTCTGTAATTTAATCAGTGGTTTAGTATTTGTGAAGATTTTGATCTTCCAGCTTTCCATCCCTGTTGAGTTGGGTTCTGTGGGTCATAGTTTAACCTGAAATTTGTAATTTGGCGTCTCCATCTTTCCAAGGTTTTTATAAAGTGATGCTATGTCTGGCCTGTATTTTTTTTTTTTGTCAGATCTTTACCGCCTCCTTTGTGTAGAGGAAGTATATCTGCATTGTTTAAAGTTTCTAGTGTTTTACCTATATCTAAGCTCTTTCTCAAAAAACTTGAATCTTCGGCTAGTGGTATTTTGCACTTATTTGTAAGTAACGCGTTCCATGAATCACACTGGTGCATGTTAGGGCTTTTATATTTCCTTTTAGGATTCCAGTAGATTAGCGCTGATGTCACAATTGCATTTGTTATTGAACAAGATTGGATACAACCCCAGTGTGAAGTTATTCTATTTTATTTGATGGTAATATTGCCAGGGGATAGGAGCCTGCTGTTTCCTTGTCGTATTCCATCACATAGGATGGGTTGTATACATGTATTACTGAAATTTGTCACCCCCGAAACATGAGTAAAACTATAAGGATTCCACCATTGGTTCAATACCTAATAAGAGGGTAAAATGTACATGTGAATTACCATCTTTTGTGGGGGTGGGTGTAGTGAGTGAGAAGTTGTGGGGTGGGTCTCTGCCTGTGTGGGCTCACTCTCCTACCTGGATCAACAAGGTAGCTGCTGCCTGCACCTGAAGGTCGGGAGTCTTGAGTGTACACAACCAACGGTTTTGTTATTGTTAATTGTTCTTGAACAGCCATATTTGGAATTAGTTTAGACAGTTTCCGTGGCTGTGAGACAGGTGGCTGCTTATAAGCAGCAACATACTTGAGAACATCCTGTAGTTTCAAGCGTAATTTCTACATTGGCAAAATAACGTTAAAACTGAGTAGGTCAGTAAGCTTTACATGTATCAGTTTCACTTTAGTTTTAAGCTTAAGCTGCACTAAAAAATATGCACTAGTGATAATGGATGGCATGAAAATAAATAGGCCCTTTGCAGATTTCTTATTCAAAAATATTTTAAATTAAAGGTTTTCGTCGAAAAGGTGTTGGAGCAGTGTGTTTTCTTGTCTAACAGACCTCTCCTAATAATGACGTTTGTGAGGGAACAGTATGTTTAACAGACGTCCATAACAAGGACGTCTGTGAGGGAGCACCAACACAAGGATGGTGTAGAGCGCACAGTGAGATAAAAACAACTGTTTCTGCATAACTTCCTTCTGCGCCTCTTCCATTGTTGGAGGCTGAAGGGATGTGTATTGTGGTGAGCGCGTGTTGGAGGGCTGTAGTTGTTAGGTCTGGAGGTATGTGTGGGGATAGAGGTGTGCAAGGTCTGGATATGTCCATGTGTATGGGGGGCTGGAGCTTGTGTTAATGTGAAAGAGACTTTTCACACGCTCTCTAGAAATGTTAGAAAGGAAGGCTGTAGAGGGAGAGGCTTAAATTAGTCATATATCGAAAGCATTTGCATTTTGTCCACCAATGAAGCCTTTCACTTCCATTGTTGTATTTATAATTACTCGTGTTACTTTTGACATTAACAAATTAAATAGAATCTTGGACTGATAAGTTTTTTTTTTAACTTGGTGTGACTATATTTTCATGATAGCTTGGTTTGTTAGTTTTTTTAGTCTTTACTGTTGTATTAATTTTTATGGCCTAGATTTACACGGTAAAACGCTCATTTTAAAAAACCAAGTACCTACCTGGCTTTTTTTTTCTGCCTACCTATCTGCAAATAATGCTAAGTAGTATTCCACTTAAAATAAAGATAATAAGAAAGTGACCAGTGGATCACCTTGAGCAAGAGTCGCCTCAGAACAGCAGCATAACTTCAGGCACGTTAATAATACCTCGCTGACCTGCATGAAATGTAGGAAATATGGCAAGATACGAGAGTATTGGTCAACAGTCTTGACTACAGGAACGTTGGATACGGTACCACATAAACTAGTAATCCGCGAACTCGATAAAGAAAATATAAGGGGAAAGGTAAAATATAGGATAAAACAATACGTAAATAACTGTGTTGTAGCATAATTGTTATAAGTGCCATAGAAAGAGACTGAATCAAGATGAAGGTTAATATACACTAGACGAGGAAATAGTGAAAGATTTAGTAAGAGTTGCAGAGAGGTTCGTCTCTGGAGTATGAATTTGTAAAGTGGAGTTGTTAGCATAAAACTGAGTAGCACTTATTGTAAGCAAAATTTAATAGAAAATATTAGTTTGGGGCCTAATAGAACCTCTGGTAATACCACGTTTATACTGCTGGCAATACTTTAGTGTACTTGGAATGTACACTCTGGCGCGAATAAGAGATACCTGATAATATACGAGGTGCTATGAAAAAACTTCTGAACTCTTAAATTTCGCTGGCTTCCTGCGTGAAATATGGCAGCGGCGTAGATCACGCTGTGCACGACACTGATTTAAGTAACCTGGCTAGTTTCAATGCGATCAGTCATTCTGTTGAGGATTAGACGGGATACTTTTTTACATTGCTTTAAGTTTTTCGAGTAACAAGTCTTTAAAAGTGGTTGTGGTTGTTTGTGTGTGATTGTGTTCTCTCGTTCGTACGTTCTCCGTTGCAGTCATTGTATGCAAGTACAACGCTGTAACTGCTGCTCCGTCGTCTGGAATTTATATTTCCCTTCCCCTCTAAGTGTTGTGTGGGCAGTTTATTTCTTTAAGGTCAAATTCACATAATTTGTTGTAATTTTCGACTGAGTGGCAGTTAGAAGAGGCAAGCTAAGTATCCGGATAACTTTAGTAGTTCATGATGGGCACTTCAAGGACGCAAGGTTGCCTGTAGTTGCTTCCAGGGGGAGAAGGGGTCACTGCCCCCACTTGGTCCTAGACCAGGTCTCCTGGTTGTTGGTCTTGTCGACCAGCAACCTATATGGGAAAGTTAAAACTAATGCACTTTGTAAGCGTGTTGTGTACCATTATTCTCTGCAGCAGTTGTCATTCCCATCCACGAGCTACGACGCACACTAAAGTACTCAGGTGATATAATTAATACACCTGGAAGTTTCTCTGCTATAAAAAGCTCTACTGTGACGTGTATTAAATTGTTAATTGTTGGTATTATTGTTGACTTGTCAGACAAGGTGACAGAAAAGACGCTCCCGAGGACGAGCACTGTGAGTAAAATGTTTGATGGGAGTGTTGCAGTGAACTGGTGTGATGCTGCAGTGTCTTGCACACTGGGAGACAAGGGAGTCTGATGCTGCTGCTGCTGCTGCAGTGTCTTGCACACTGGGAGACAAGGGAGTCTGATGCTGCTGCTGCTGCAGTGTCTTGCACACTGGGAGACAAGGGAGTCTGCTGCTGCTGCTGCAGTGTCTTGCACACTGGGAGACAAGGGAGTTAATGATGATGCTGCAGTGTCTTGGCACACTTGGAGTCAGAGTTGATTCGCTCAAGTTTTATTATCCCTGAGGACCACGTGTGTGCTTGCAAGACTGGGGTGTGCTAGGTATACAGCCCCTGGCATGTATTATTGTCTTCTAGGTTGTAGTGAGAGCAGGGTCCGTTCATTGATATGGAGACTCATGACAACTGTTTCCCGCTCGTTATGACTCGTGTTAGTTTGTGTTGGGTTTAACACCTGTCGACTGCACGATTCTCATTAAGACTGTATATAGTCTGTTCACTACCAGTCAAGAATACTTTATTCCCTAAATTGAGGATTAAATTAGCGTATATACACTAAGAGATACAAACCTCCCGGTGTATATACACTGTTAGTATGCTGGCTGTGTGGACCAAGCAGTGAGGAACGCTTGTTTGAATTACGATATTGTCGCATTGAACCGTGTAACATCTCTGTAAATGTGTATTATAAAGTTTGTAAGAAAAGTCAAATGAAAATCAGGGAGTAGGTCAATATTTTCTGCATGTAAAGTACTCTGCGCTTAATGTAATGACTAAAGGATCTCAGGGTCAGATAATTTTTTTTTAAGAGTGACCTTGTAAGTCCTTCAAGTCTGGAAGGATGCCAGGGCTGGTAAGGAAGTGTGGTGGTCAGGTGGGAAATGTGGTGAGAAGGATGGTGATGAGGGGGTAAAGGGGTTGCTGAGTGAACTACCAAGAGTGAAGGAGGGAGGGTAACTGTCATAAGTGGGTCATTACCACTGTGATTTGCTTAATCAAAAATAACGCTGGTGGGTATGTGGTTCATATTAAAGCTATATACCCCTGCAGTGTTTACACTACTGCCTGTACCATGAATGTGATTTATGTTTAAGCTGTTAAATTTAAATGGCAAGTGATAACAGGTGGTGGTAGTGCAGTGGTGGCGATGACAGAAATGGTAATCTGGGATTGACAGTTTCACGATCTCTGAAGGCGGTAGTTACTGTAGGGTATGGTGGGAGTGATGACTGGGGCACTGGTGATGGGGAAGACCTTGAGCCACGGTTTCCATCTGGTGCTGGTGTTATCTGGCTTCACTTGAAGGTGCTCTTACATCTCCTCCATCAGCTTCCTTGTTCAATAAAGTCTAGTGTTGGCATTATGATCGATAACGGCACTTGTTAACGGCTATTGTTCCGCACATGGGTGTCCGTGTGTACTATGTGATTGCAGGGGTAGATTCATAGCTCCTGGGCCCCGCCTCTTCGCTGGTCGATACTAGAGCCTTGTCATATCCTGCCTCCTACATCACTACAGATTATTCCACTTCCTGACAATTTTAAGGCTAAAGAAATAATTCTAACATTCCTATAACTCGTCTGGGTTTTCAGCTTCCACTTGTGACCCCTTGTTCCTGTGTCCCATCTCTGAAACATTCAAACCGTGTCCATCTTGTCAATTCTTCAGTATTTTATACGTAGTTATCATGTCCCCCTATCCCTCCTTATCCTCTAGTGTCCTCAGGTTGAGTTCCCCTCTCCCCGTAACACGTACCCCTCACTTCTGGGACTAGTCTTGTTGCAAACTTTTCCACTTTCTCCAGTTTCTTTGCATGTTTGACTAGGTGTGGGTTCCATACTAGTGCTGCATACTTCATTATGGGCCTGATGTACACGGTGTACATTGTCGTGAATGACTCCTTACTTAGACGTCGAAATGCTATTCTCAGGTTTGCCAAGCTCCCATATGCTGCAGCAGTTATTTGATTGATGTTCGCATCAGGGGGACATGCTCGGTATAATGCTTACTCCAAGATCCTTTTCTTTAAGTGAAGTTTGTAGCCTTTCATCCCCTTACCTGTACTCCGTCTGCGGTCTTTTGTCCTTTCCAGTCTTCATGACTTTGCACTTGCTGGGTTTAAACTCCAGGAGCCATTTGTCAGACCAGTCTTGCAGCCTGTCCAGATCTTGTAATCTTACCTGATCCTCGCCTACCTATATTCTCATCAGTTTCACATCAGCAAAGAGCGACACTTCTGAATCTATACCTTCCATCAAGTCATTCACGTATCCAAGAAACAGCACCGGACCTAAGACTGACCCTTGTGGAACCCCACTCGACACGTACCTAGTTGTTTCCTTCCTGTCAGGTATTCCCTGATTCATTGCAGTACTTTCCCTACTATTCTTCCCTGCTCTAATTTTTGAACCAGTCTCTTGTGTGGTACCGTGTCAAAAGACTTCTTACAATCCAAAAAGATGCAATCTGCTCATTGTGTGTAAAAAAAAAACTGGTCAATTAGCAAGAACTTTTTTAAAATTAAGTCCTTCTAAAATTTTCTCTTGTACTTTTTAAGATTATTTTTTTTCGTTTGTTAATGTAAAAATTAATTTTGTATCAAAAGAACCTTAGAAAACTTACCTAACCTTATTATAAGTTTACAATAATTTAATAAACACAATATATTTTTTTCGTTAGGCTCAGAATGAGTTTCGCGAAATTATTGCATACACACACTTTCGCTTGCCTTATTCAGCAAGAAGAGCATTGCTATTTAAGCCAAAATCGCAAGTTTTACCTATTACCTATGGCTTTTATTAAGTTGAGGTGAGAATATTGTTTACTAATGCAAAGATGGATCAGGGAGTGAGGTTTGAGTGATGGTGGGCATAAGATGGGTCATCTTGATTCTTCCCTTCCCCCCCCCCCCTTCCCCATTTGGTAGGTACATTCACGGTCATTAGGAATCTGTTCTCACCTGGTAAGTCATTCACAGGCATCGGGAACAGGATGGACCCCAATATTAGGCTTTTGGGGTATCCACTTCACTCCTCCCTAGCCATTCTTTCATTAAGTGCTTCATTATACTTTTAAGGCAGACTATTGTATATTTGTTTTAGCAGATATCTATATATACTATTTTAATAAAAAAGTGGTTTAACAAATTATAACAGATGTAAGTAAATGTCATTTAACATGTAATCCATGCACAGCTAATCTCATTTATTTTGGTTGCAGGTAAGTGCTTCCGCTGGTGTGGTCATCCAGGTAACGTAGTGCTCGTGAGTGTTTAGTACTCTTCCTAATCTCCGTTCCTCAGGGAATGCTTTCCCACCACCGTCGCTTCCTGTCCTGTCCTAATATGCGAGTTAGTTTGTACATGTGTGCTTCTAAATATAATAAAATTATATCATGTGCACAACCACGAGGAGTGAAATTACTAGAGGCCTTTCGTGATGCAAGTTGCAAGTGTATATTCAGGAGCAATGCAGTGAAAGGAATGTGAAATCTGTAGGAATATGGACAGTGGAATGAAGCTAACCCCTTTTGAAGGGATTCAAGAAACCTGGTTAGGCAGACTAGTCGTGGAGATGGATATAAAATTCCTGCACTTTTAAGGAGAGTTGGAGATGTTGTAGTTCCGAGGGCCGCCTGAATTGTTATATCTGTACGCTTCTGACAAGTATACAGTGATTCAGTGAATGACTGTGAATGTTTGCTTTTTCTTGGTCATCCTCCCTCGATGGGAGATGGCCGGTGTTACAAAATCATAGTTTAACTACTCAAAATAGTGAACTGATTAAAGCCAGTCAGAAAGGAAACTAAATACACAATAATATCTTGCCAAGATATGTGGCATGTGTAGTATAGACTGATGAATATCAGAGTATATGGTTTATTTAGCACCAAAGGCCTGTGAGATATGCTCTGTTATATCTCAACATAGACAAATTTACTAAATATTGACTGGAAAGGAGCAGAAATAATCAGTCACAAATTTGGCTACCAAAACAGTCATAGATGCTATCCTGAAATTTAAAACGTCAGTAGAGGTGTGACCCCATAATAGTGGTCAGCTGATGTGACCTGACCTCATTCGTATGAGTTTCCTCACGTTTTGTCTAGAGGTCTGTATCAACACTTTCCCCTCCCCCATCCGTACTTTAATATTTTTGAGTTTTGTCACGACTGTCGGCTGATGCGGGTTTTAATAAGATAACCCGTTGTACATTTCAACTAGTTACCATTTTTCATTTTTGGCCGTTATCCCGTTTCTAGAGTTGTTAAAGATTTGTTGTAGCAGTTTACACATGCATCTGTTTTATCAGAATTATTGATACACATTCTACATTGTCGTTCACTGCTTCCCAGGTTGTGCGGGTCTTGTACAGTACTTGGGTTCTGCTACCTCTCGTCTCTAGTAATATCTGATCTCCCACACAACATATTTTAGAATTCTGTATTTTATGGAGTCTCCTCTTCAACTTGGTTATTTGATAACTATCGTATTTGTTTATGAATTCGTATATAGTCTACTAATACCTTCACTAATTTATTTTACTTCTTTACTTGCTTTCAAAAGCAACAATGCCTTTTAACGTCTGTAGAGATCATCTGCCTTTAGATTATATCAGTAGCCCTCATCGTGAACATAGCAGTAATGGTTCAGTCTGGTACCGGAGTATTTTATGTCGTGATTATCTTGCGTTGAGTGAATTACTGTACTTGTTAGTACATATTTGAGTTTAATGAAGGGCTGAGCTCTAGTTCTTGGTCCTTTTCCTTTCGGCCGTGTTCGTGCGTTCTTATATGTACATATTGGTGGTGTGTTCGTGCGAACTCGCGTCTGTATTCATAACGAGTCTGTAATAGTCAGCGGGGCGCCAGTGGCTGCCTGCCTGCATGACTGGTCACTGTGAAGAGGGGGGGGGGAAGGGAAGGAGAGTGTCTGGTCGTGTTTTCCCTGGATAGTGGTGTCTGAGTGCCGGCGCCGCTCAGAACACAAGTGACTAATGGTGTCGCGCCTTTACCCCATCATCCCCCAATCCTCTCGTATCCTTATACTCTCCAATCCTCAACAAACGTGGCCCTAGACGTCACCATACCACTACCAGATAAGATGCTGTTTATTGCTGGAACAAAGGTAGGAGTTTTTAATAGGGAAATTGAGCCACTACAAGTTCCAGATCAACCAGGCTGTGATAGCAACAGCAGCGACAGCCTGGGTTACCAGGCAGTCAACAAGGAAGCCTGGTACCAGGCCAGGCTGCTAGGTAGAACCCCGGTAATAGGTCACAGGTATGTCCAGCTCGCAGGCTGTTTCTTCTGCGGCAGACTGCGTTATCAGCAAGGGAAGCAGTTGTGGTTCACATAGGTGTGTTTACAGTAGCAAGGGTGAGGAAGGTGTCGCCTATGACATCTTACTGGTGCTGATCCTGTTAGTGTGGAGGCCAGGTGGAGGTGTAGCGCTGGCATCCGTCCAGGACGGTGGAGGGGGCATACAGTGCCAAGCAGGAAGGTGAAGGCAGGAAAAGATTGGAAGAGGCGGAGGAGGGCGATAAAGTGAAGGGTAGGGAGAGATAATAAACAGATAGAAACGAGGACACTGAGAGAACTGTGTGACAGTCGGGGTTCCTGGTGTCATGTCTGCTTCCCCATTTGTGCCCCATTGCCGCGCCTGCCCCGCATTTCCTTGCCTTTGTGCCACGCCTGCCCCGTATTTCCTTGTCAGTGTGCTACGCTTTCCTTGCCTTTCTATACCAGTACGGTTTAGCGCTTCTTTTTTATTATAATTATACCAGTACTCCGGTGCAACACCTCCCTTGCCCTCTACATCAATGCTCCTGTGTCACGCCTGTTTCCTCTACATGCCGTCTCTCATTACTTGTTTCATCTACAACATGTTGACTGATAGGCAAGGGCTGGAACGGAGAAGAATAATTTTACAAATTTTAGTGCGTGAAGTATTTGTGCCGTTTGTGGATATATCAAGTGTGCTGCTGCCCTATTCCATGATTGGTTTTCTTCCCACTGTAACTGTCATGTTCCATCTCACAGGATGGGGCTCATACTTACTGCTGAAATATGTTAGCCTGAGCTATTCTTGAGATGACAGGGTGTGGGGAAAAACCTCTCTGGGTGACCAGGAGTGTGGGGGCGGATGGTGGAGAGGATAGGGGAGAGGTGTGTGTGGTTGGTTGTGGGTAAAACAAATATCTGTATTTTTTTTTTTTTTTTTTGGGGGGGGGATGGAAGTTTTACTGTTTAGTATTGGCCTTTAGTGTTCTTTATAATTAATGGCTGCCAGCCTTTCCTCACCTTTCTCATAGCTACGCATCTCATTTCTATTTTTCTTTTGACTCTGAAGGAATATGTATATACATATAATTTTATTTTGTGTGTACTCTCCTATATGTAGTTGCAAGGGTCGTGTGTTGTCGCGTTTGTTTGCAATCTATTTGCAATATAACCTTCAGTTCCTTACATCGACCACTCAATTAGCGTTTCGCATCGTTGGACAAAATGTGGATTGCCTAAGATGTAATTGCTAGTGCATCATTGTCGTTGCTCAGCGCTGGTTAGCTTAGTTTGATATCTTTATGAACCCCATTCCCATCCTGTGGATGATAGTCAAATGAATACAGAGGAACATAATGGGTCCAAAGATTAGGCCCCAAGATTTGTTTGCAAAGAAAGTTAAAGTAATAACAAGACTGATTGAATTCAGAACAATAACAGTGAATTTGTCATGAATTTAGTTACAAAACATTACAATGCAGCTATATATAGGTAAGAGTTATTTACAGTGGGCAAGGTTAGGACATTTCTTGAACATTAGTGAGAGCGTTTAGATTTTTCCCCTAGCACATAACGACGCTAGGTATGACAATAGGTTTACATTTGGTTATGTCTACATTATCTTGCCCTCAACACCTACACTGTCAACATCCATAGACTATTAGCAGCGTTGCCTACCTACTGGACAGTATTGTAAATTACTTTAGTCATACTTGATTTCAAGATCACGGGAACCCAAGGTTATGCAAGTTGGTTGCGTGTTAAGGTGAAAACAACGTTTCAGGTACTTCTGGGTCCTCTCTTGTCTGGCTACCCGCTAAGCACACCACCTATGTTGGTCGCGTTTGAGGGTGAAAGCGGAGTTGGAAGAACATGTCTTCGGTCCTCTTGCATCTGGCTTGTATAACATAATCACAACAGACACCAGGATAATACTACCATCCTGTCACATGAATGTATTCGAAACCTGTGAAATCTATACTCGAGCAGGTCTGTTGGTCTTATTCTCACGAATAATGCAAGATTAAGGGTAAATCTTAGACTTCTACTTATATTCGGTATACACCTGCCTCAGTTTTCTTCAGTTCGTAGTCCAGTTTGAGGTCTGGTGATAACGGGCCGCGTGGACGATGATCACTGATACTATTAACAGATATACTGCAACAGATTATATATGCAAAGGCAGCAGATACATTGTAAACAGGTAAGGACTTTAACACAGTCTGGTGTTGAGGTAACAAACACAAGGAACAGCATACAAGATTCCTTTTATAGTCGACCACTCGCCAGAATACCAAGCAGCTGTCTCCTGTATTTTTAATTTTTTGTTTCCTGCCTTTGTTAATTTTGTGCTGTTGCGTAAGTATGTTTGGATGTTATATTAAATAGGGGGTTAAAAGTTCAAATGAGTAATCTGTAAGATTTAACTACATTAGTGGGGACATTAGCCGTAACAGTAGAACACACATCTACATTACCACTCTTGCACTGTGTTGTATATTATTACAGTAGTAATACCTGTCCAAAACATTTTGGAAACTCGTGCAATTTCTAGCACGTTCAGTAGCTGTCTTTTTCCAAAATACCGGATTTTTTTAGGCTATATTTAACGCCTCTGATTCTATTGTTCTTGGACAATAAATGCTAGTGTAAGGCTTTATCAATTCAAGGAATTGGAGTGACCTTTTCCTTCCTCAAATAAAATCTGGTTACCTCTTTTGTTTTATGGTGTTGTATGACGCTTCTCATTGATTGATAATGCTCACAAAAGTATAATTATGGTATGGAAAGAGGTTGTTGCGCCAACATTTTTATTATTGTTGGTAGTTGAAACTGAAATATTTTTGAAACGTTCATTTGTTGACCTATTTCTGTATTGTGTTAATTCTCTTGTACTATTATGCGAATTATAAGATTTTTTAAAATGCTTCGTTTACAGTGTCATAGTATTTGAGTACAAGCTATTAAGAATGATTGTAACACATGGCAACTACTGCAGTGAACTGAAACAATCATATTATATATACATTAACATTTTTACTTTTTAGTTTCTAACCACGTATGTGACCAACGTCACATGGAGGTAGGCCTAGTTGGGTGTCAGATGTAGGGCGGTAGGCCTAGGTAGGGGACATTCCTCTTTGCCTTGTCTCAATTAACTTGAAGTCTACGTGATAGCGGCCACACAGTTAATAATCTGCTTCATCTGTGATGACGTCAAAGGTTACCTTAGGATGCCGTGCCCCCGCCGTCTCCTCGCCTGACTGGTCTCACCTCAGGCTGCCACAACGCACTACTTGGTATGCGCTAAATAAAATCCAGGCTGTCTGATGGAGTATGACTATAGCTAGTTTTTTTGTTCCCACTGAAGAACTAAAGTGTAGGACAGTAGCACACTACTCTTGTGCCCAAGTTTAGTATTTTTTCTTTTCTTCCTCCTAAGCTTCCTCTATCTCTGCTCATTCTCAGTCTTTATTCTCCTCTTCCATCTCTGCATCACCACCATCCACCTCCAACTTTTTTTCCGCCTCCTTTACCTCCGCCGCCTCCTTTATCTCGTACAAATTTTCTTCCAATTTTTGCTCCGCCTTCTGGTGCTCCTTCTTAGTGCATCAGGATACCAACATTAAGAGGGCGGGTGACAGCATTAATATGTGGGTCATGCTCGGTAATGTGCACTGCAGACGCTTGCTGCCAACACTCACAATGCTACTTTGTTTAATATCTCTCAAGTCTTTCTTACAAGACGATTTATATTAAGTTCTGTAGACTTATGAGGCGCGCACCCCTTGATGCGGGCGGATTGAACACTTTTTTTTTCCTGTCATATCCCCCGGACGTTTTGCGGTCCTGAGGGGTTTAGCGCTCCCCCATGAATGTTATAATTGAGGTGTGTGTGTGTGTGTGTGTGTGTGGGTGTGTGTGTGTGTGTGTGTGTGTGTGTGTGGGTGTGTGTGTGTGTGGGTGTGTGTGGTGTGTGGGGGTGTGTGTGGGTGTGTGTGGGTGTGTGTGGGTGTGTGTGGTGTGTGTGGGTGTGTGTGGTGTGTGTGGGTGTGTGTGGGTGTGTGTGGGTGTGTGTGGGTGTGTGTGGGTGTGTGTGGGTGTGTGTGGGTGTGTGTGGGTGTGTGTGGGTGTGTGTGGGTGTGTGTGGGTGTGTGTGGGTGTGTGTGGGTGTGTGTGGGTGTGTGTGGGTGTGTGTGGGTGTGTGGGGTGTGTGGGTGTGTGTGTGGTGTGTGTGGGTGTGTGTGGGTGTGTGTGGGTGTGTGTGGGTGTGTGTGGGTGTGTGTGGGTGTGGTGGGTGTGTGTGGGTGTGTGTGGGTGTGTGTGGGTGGGTGTGGTGGGTGTGGTGGGTGTGGGTGGGTGTGGGTGGGTGTGGGTGGGTGTGGGTGTGTGTGGGTGTGTGTGGGTGGGTGGGTGTGTGTGGGTGTGTGTTGGTCTTGTCACCCGAGGTGGTGGTCACTGCCCTCCAGAAACTCTTATTTAATCATAACTACTCTTGAACCTTATGGTTCTTCCTCTACTTTCTCTTCGTCTAGTGCGTTCCACTTACTATCACTAGTCACTCTAGCAGGAAAAATGAGTAAACCTAGAACTAATTGCAAAATAATTTGTTGATGAGATTTGGGACAACATAAATAGAATGGTTTTGTACAAGTTGTAGTGCAAATTCTTATGAAAACCCACCCATCAGATGCCTTGATGTAATCAGAATGGAGGGGCACGATCCCAGGGCAGGCAAACTCACAGGCCAGTGTGTTAACCACTGGACCAGCTTGCTCTAATAGTATTTATTCATGGGGCCCAACTGTGATCACAAATCCAGGCTTTTGCATACGAATCCCACACTAGCATGGCTGTGGCGTGCTCTAGCTCAAGTCCCTTCAAAGCTGCCACCATAACTAAAAATGCTAGCCAAAAAGAGCAATTAATGAGTGTGGGAAATATTTTTGTGTATATGGTGTGTATATAGTAAATGATTGAATTACGAGCATAACCAGCATGGTGACGTATGTTCTGAACACGTTAATATTAACAGCAAACCTTTAACTTGGTTGATTATATAAAACTACTGTCCAGAAAGAAATAATCCTTTATATTGCATAATTACATTTACCAGTTCGTTCATGTTGTGTATACAGTGTGAGGATGAGTTAACACCCGGCTCCCTTGCACTTTGTACATGCGTCACTAGCATTTGTCACCGACAGATATGTAATGAATGATTGTCCTAGGTGACTTCCTCGTCTCAGCCTGCATCATTCCTGACCAATCAGGCTTTGGCGAACGTAATGGCCATGCAGTTTTAGAGATCTATTTTGTCTGTCATATCAGAGATGAGACAGGTCGTCTTAAACCAGTGATTGGTCACTGCTGGAGTGTTAAAAAAAAAAAAACTGTCTTCTTGACACTGCTGCTTTTGTCATTTAGTTGTAGGCGTCACTACAGCCATTATTCCCCTTCCATGGAATGTTGAATCCATCCATTGTGCTTACTTATCAACGTTTGTCAGGAAATACAATAAGGAGTAATACCAGGGCTTGGTGTACTGTGATCGTGCTTCACCATTATCACTTCTAATGGTTACTTGACGAATCAGGGACATTGAGTTAAAGTGGTGATGCAAATGAACGGCTAAGACCATCACAAGTGCTACGATGAAGACTCTTAACTTAAAGTAGCTTGAACAATTGCCTGGCTCACTAGTGCACTCTTTACTATTACCCTTACAGTCTTGTCATGTTCTTAAGAGAAGTTAGTCTGTGCTAAGAGTGTCACTTTGCTTTAAAGACTAAATACTGTCACGTGTTTTACGTGCCTGTTGAGGTGTTCATACTTTTTAATATTCTTGAGGACTTTTATCTGTGTAAATAAATCTCATTTGTGTCATGTCGGAGGCTGTCACCACTTAAGGTGCTTTGTAAAAAAGCAAATCTATACTGTCCGAAAACAAATACATACATAGGAATCTGCCTCCTCAGACATGCCATTAGCGTATAGCAGGGACAGAAAAGTCCGTGGACAGTGGCTCAGCCACGGGGGAAGGGGTTATGGGGGCTGAAACCGCTCCTATACAAACACTTTATTAGTTCAGTTAATGGGTAATTTTCACCGTATTATATTGACCAGTGACCACGAAAGCACGATAGTTTTAAGAACTTTTGCATACAAAATGAATATTGATTTAAAAAAAGCTTTAATTTATTTTTTTCCCCCAACATGTGGCTTTTAAGCCCCCTTCCCCTCCCCCCTCAGACTGAAATCCTGGCTTATACCGCCCTCCTTCCTCCCAAAATAGAAGTCTTGACTGCGCCACTGCCTGAGGGACACCACACGTCACTCTTCAATCCTCGTACGTCCTCAGGGACCATCACTTTCTTTGCGTATTTCTCGAAACGCCAAGCGCCTAATTTTCCAATTTGTGGTTATTTTTTTTGCGAGGTAGTTTAAAGTTTTACATTACGCCAGGAATATATAGTTCAGATAACTTTTTATTTCTTGGTTCATCTGTTAACCTGTCGCAGAGTCCTGTAATTTATTGTTCCTATAATTATATTACTGCATTATTAATGTATTCTTTTTAAGTATTAAAATCACGCAAAAAGTGCTAAACCGGTAGGGGTGACTAAGCACTAGTAGGTTTATGCAGTGATGTACCCTGTGTCGTTTATGAGTGGGCCTCACTGTGTGTTTGGGAAGGGGGGGGTCCTTGCCTCTCTCGTTGCCTTGCTATATTCACTTGAAGAAAATTAAGCTTTAGATGTTTGGACCTTACTCGTCACTTGGATTAGCTGCCTCTTGTTTTCAGTTGGTTTTCCACTTTCTACCATAATGCAGTTCACCAGTGGAATGCGTTAGGATGAAACTTTTAGTTCAGATGATGGAGGAAGCATGAAGAGGAGGAGTTAGTGTGAAAATGGTTCTGTGGTATGTTGGAGTTAGTGAAGAGGGCGTGGTAGTTGTAGTGGTGGTGCCGCCAGAAATAGCAGTGTGCCGGCGGTGCCAGCAGTGGGTGGCCGGCACTCTTACCCTACTGATCTCTTGTATACTGTAATCATCGCTCAGCACCTTCCTCTTAATTTTCCTCCTCTTTACTTCCATTGTGGTAGTCTCCATACTCTCCTTCCTCTATTTTCTCGAATACTTCATCACTTTCCTTCATCCACCTACTCTCTCGCCTAATACTTCCTCCATTACCTCCGCACCTTGCTCCTCCTACTTCTCTTAACTTCTTCCTCCTCTTCCCCTCATTTTTTTTCTCTGCCCTCACTTCTTCCTTCTACACCGCCGCCTCTTCCATCTCTGGTTATACGGGCAAAGTCTCAGCTGCTGATCCCGCCTCTAACTTTATTGGTTCTTAGCCTCTTGTGGTTGAAGTTTTCCAGCGTCTCTTAAGCTCACTTGTGTTGAGAAACATTATCACTACAATCACTTTACAAGTGACCTCCCATATCGTGGGCCACAAAATATTTTTTATCTTCTGTCTTTTGTTTACCCTTTTCTAGAGGCGTAGTCAGGAGGGATAATGGCAGTGTTTTTCCCTGGGGTCCTTTCCTGCTAGGGAGGCCCAGAAAAAGCCGTTTTATATAAATTAGACTAGATCTTGAAATTGTTTTCTATATAAAATTTGTGACTAGTGTCAGTCAGCCATCCAGGGATGAGTGTTAGATCGCTTGCTGCTCATCTTTGCGTGAAATTTTTATCTATATGAAATCCGTAGAGTGGGTCCTTATATATAGCTTGTTTGGTTGGAAGTTCTAAAAGCTTTTGACCACAGAAAAAAGTCTTAGACAGAAATTCAGCAATATATTAAAAATTTAGAAAGCTTGATGGGAGGAGCTTGTTTAAGAAATAACTGGGCTGTAATCTTATCAGACTTTAAGCTTGTTGATGAAAAATATTTGTGTAATACCATCTGTCATGGTGTTCAGACAAAACAGAAAATGACAGATAAGAGTTCAGAAAATGGTTTCAAGACAATGTTCTTCTGGAGTGCCTTATTGGAATCGCCACTGGTCGATATGTTGCCGTATGAGAGTTGGAGTCAAATATCAGTTTTTGTGGACATATCCTGTAATGAGCTTGACAATATTCACAAGCTGATGAATAAAACAAGTGTTCAAGGTTAACTGCTTCACCTCGTCTGACTCCTGCCTATAACTTTATTTTTTTAAATGGGTGGATCGGTAAGCCAGCTGAAGGCTTCGGTCAGATGACCCAAAGCTCTCATGGTGGGTCATCGTATAACAGACCCGAGTCAGGAAATACGTGTCCTGTTTCCTAACGAATCTTGCCTGACCTGACCTGCCTATGCTTCAGACCCACCAAGACTACAGTGAACACTTTTATCTAGGCCAAGAGACTGATTACCTCGTCTAATACTGTATCCAGTATTTAATAGATAAAGCCACAGGTTGGTGTTGACGATCAAGATACCCAGGTGTTGCACCTCAAGAAAAAGCTACAAATCTGTAGTAAATACATCGTAGACGTGTCAGAGGATCTGGTAAAGAATTATAAAATTTAAAAAGTATTGTTCCTGCAAATCTGGATAAAACACCGATGTTTCAGTTACTTCAGTTTATATCGTATAGTATATCTGAAAGATATATTTGCAAATATATTAATTTTACTAAGAATATTTTTAACTCTTTCTGTTGGTGAGGCAGAACGTTGTCAGTACTCCCCCTTCCTCTCTCATTCCCCACCCTCCCATCTGCTTCTCCCCTCCCCATTCTTCTCCCTCTCCTCTTCTCTGTAGGGCACTGTAACACAGTAACAAGGTCAGGTTTTCTTCTTGCCTCCGCAGTTTTTGCTTCTGTTTTTCTCGAGGCTGGCTGACAGGAAGTGTTGGCCCTGAAATGAAGGGTGTTAACGAGGGCAGGAGGCTTAGTGGTAATGGCTTAGTGGTAGCTCATTCCGTGTACAGCAAAAGGGCCCGGGTTCCATCCAAGTGAGTGGAGACTAGGAACACGGTTCCTTAATTTGTTGCCCCTGTTCACCTAGCAATAAATAGATGTATGGGTGCTAATCGAATGTTATGGGTCGCATTCTGGGTAAGAGGACAGAGGGACCCAATGGAAATATTCCACATTTATTGATTTCTGGGTTCATAATAATCTTTTTTTTCGTCTTGGGTAATACAACGACAGTTATAAGAGCAAACTTTTTCCTTGATAGTAGTAGTCAGTCAGTAAACTTTTACAATGTAAGATTAAAAAATACTGAAATATTTATCTAACACTCTTTTTCGGCTCATGGCTTTGTAGCCAACATATTCTAGCTTTTAGTATGTCCAAATTTAAAACAATATAAAGTTTATTTTAATAAAGCTGGATAAGGCATGGAGAAAATATCCTTGTTTTAGAAGTATGCAAGATTAAAAAATACATAAATTCTCATTGATCAATGATCTAAAGTAGCTACCTAGCTTGTAAGAAAGCAAATTATGTTGAAGTAAAAACTACATAGATTTTCAACATTGACCACTACTATTTATAAATGGGTAACCATCAACATTTGTTTCAAAGCATTTGAAAATGGAACTTGAAAATTATTAAAATACCTATAACTATAAACTATTCCAAAGTCACAATTTATAATCAGGCATGAAATATGTTCTAAATAAAAATTGAATCAAAATTAACTTTCTTTTAAATTTCTAAAAATTAAATTATACATAAAACGTATTTAAAACTTCGAAAGGCTGTTGTAATACTGAATCTGCATAGTTTCTGTATTGTATGTATGTATTCTTACATAGTTCAAATTTCACTTCCCCAGCCCCTTTTTCTTTTCTCCCATATATCTATACATAATTTTTGTTGGCATGCTGTGAAGATATCTGGCAAAAATGTTTGTCCAGTGGATGGGTTAGGCTATCCCTGGACATGGCAATTCTCAAGTAACAGTAACTCCAGTTCTGGAAGGAAACCTATGAAGCTCCTGTAGGTGCTGAACCTTTAATGGAATACAGGAGGTCCCCGCTTATACATCAGGTTAGGTTCTGGGGTACTGCTTTAAATTGAAAATAGCTGTAAAGCAAGTCTTTTCTCGCTTTCAAATGCATATAAAAGCTTGATAAGATGTTTACACTATCATATATTAAGTGAGCAGTAGCGCTAGACCTAGTACACATTACTTACCTTGAAATATTTTCGTCCTTACGGCGAGTAGTGAATACATGTTTGTAGAAAGTCTGAATAAATGAAGAATGGGTATAATTGAAAACGGCTGTATTAGCTATACGCTGTAAAGAGGGGGGGTGGCTCGGGTACCTATGTCCTTATTGCCCTACTGGTCTCCCAGCCCAGGCTAAAACATTTCAACACTGAAATTCATCCTGTGTGATGAAATATAAACTGGAAATTTTGCCTGATGCATTAAAATTTGTTTAATAATCCTTAGTCTCTGAACTCTCCTCGAGCTCTTGATCCAAGAAATTGGAACTATCCTCCCCTTAGATAAAAGCTAATTATCTCTTATTTCCAGACGCTGAATGACCCATACGGCTTTGACATTTCTAAATGGATGTGACCCGCTAACCTCTCCATTTCTTACATTCATTCCACACATGAGCAAACACTTGGACACTTAAAATAATATCTAACATGCGATCAACGTAATAGACCGAAAGCTTTATAATAAATGTAGAGTTTGATCACGCATCTTTTTAAACCACTGTTCAGTATCACTTAGTTAATACTATTACCCACCTGCTACTTCCACCGAACCCGCCCTCTCACCCGCCCCTCTCACCCGCCCCTCTCACCCGCCCCTCTCACCCGCCCCTCACCCGCCACCCATACTGATACGTAGGGAGCATTTGCATTTTATATTCATTCCGCTTTCTTGAGAAGGGCAACTTTTAGCAGCGTCATATTCACGTCTCCTGTTATTCTAAGGTTTCTAAACTGGGTTGTCAGTCGCTCTTGGTATAACAAATCCTTTTCTTTAATTAGGTTAAGACATTCTTGTTCATTCGTTCTACATGCCTGCAGGAAATGTTGATGTTCCTCGGACATGGCACATGTGTGGCTTCCTCTTGAGGCTTCACTGGTCTTAATCTCTTGACCCGTCCTCAAAGTACACCATTAGTTTCTTAATGCCTTTGCCTGCATCAGTTTCTGAACGATATAAGAATGGGAGATGCACAAAATTCTTTCAGGGTATATATGCAGAGTTTTCTTTAATCTATTTTAGGGATTAAAGTATTCATGTCTGGTGGTCTACAGGTTACGTGTAGCTTTGATGATCCTAGTGTAGTCGTATGTTTTAAGCCGCATTAACCAACCAACCATAGGCTGCTAGTTCCTTGTAAACATGTTGTACGTGTACGTATGTTAGGTAAAAGGACACCTGTGCAACTAATGTGACATTGTAGTAAGACAGTTTCACTTTCCAGGAGCTTTTTCAAGACGTTACAAACAATCCAAGATCAGAGGTGAAAGACGTAAGAACTGCAGTGGGCCAACTGGCCGATGATATATGATGCAGCATGAAAATAAATAACTCGAGAATGCTATGTCATAGCAGAGTTTATAGTTTTGAGTAGCATTCTTTCTAATACCTCCGAAATGAAGCTACGTGTATTTTGTTTAATGGTGTCTGAAATGGCGATAAAAGTTGAAATTTGCTACTTAGATCACTAGGCGGATGTCAATGAATCATCATAGGTTGGAGGAGTTTGAGCTGCACACATGTTGCTGTATGTGACTAGTGGGTTTAGCGCTTGGTTTTGATTATAATTATGCACAAGAGGCCTGGTCACAGACCGAACTGCGGGGGCGTTGATCCCCGAAACCCTGTCCAGGTATACATGTTTCTGCAGGCATTGTGTTCATCGAGATGTATGGAAAGTGCTGTTCACCGACGTGTACCTTGTCACAACCTCCGCAAAGGATTGTGTAAACACCTGCTTGACTGGTCAGGTCTTTGATGATTGTGCTGGTTGTTGAGTCGGTTTGTGCAAGTACTTTGAAAACGTTCAAGGTAACTTTGCTGTTATGAAGTATTGTGACATAACTTTATAAAGTGGTGGTAGTGCGTGGTGGAATTGTTCCAGCACTCCTAGGCTTCGTTGTACCTTGCTGGTAATGTTTACACTACTGGTGATGACTCCGGAAGCCTTCACCATCAATGGTGGCTTCTCACCGTTGTAACATCGTTTATTAGTGAATTAGATTAAACTTCTGCCACCCTGTTTGGTGAAGACCCCTGGCAGGCAGAGACTATGCACTCCACACTGGAATGGTCAACGAAAGTTCTTGCTAGTAGATAAAAAATTGATATACTAATCAAGCATCCTTATAAACGATATTGTTCTACTGTTTACCATAACTGGTGTTGGCTGTAATGTCAGCAATAAGAAGACACGTGTAATTGGTACAGATGTGTTGACTAGTACTCAGTTGCACTCTCCTACTACTGTTTGCAGGTCGATTCACACTTGGTCTCAACTGTTATCAGCTGACTTTTTCTGATCTCTTATGCGGAAGGTTGTGTTATGGTTCCGTAATAACGAGAGCATGTGATTGCTAGACACGTGCTGAGAAGTCTTTAGCTTGTTTTTTTGGTTTTAATACTGTCTAAAAAATTCCGTTGTGTGCAAGTGACTTTATGAATATTAAGCGTCTTGTTTAGTCTTGACTAAGTCATAGTATTGTATAATCTTAGTATGTTTTAAGTCTTTATTGGCTAAACTTGTATGTAATACATTGAATGTATGCCTTGTCTTGTACAGTCTAATAATGTCTCGGTAATAACATGGCCAACAATGACATTATTTCTTTATTCTAATATTTATTATGTCTGCCTTCTGGTACATGTGAGAATCACTGTACAAGATATTCTAAGTATATCGCTACTGATGTGTATGCGCCAAAAGCAACAATCTATGTACACTTGAAGGGCTGTATTTCTCAGTGTACATACACTTAGTTGAATTCTGCCCCATCTTAGGGACTAAAGTGCTTTGACTGGTGGTAAGCAGGTTACATGCAGCTTTTAAGACCCATAGTGTAGTCTATAAACTTTAAAAAGTCACTTAACCAATTATTGTGAGAATTGCTCCAACATAATGTGTTTTTTTCCACTGCCTAATTACCGGATCAACATTACTGCTTCATTTAAATATAAATATGAAATACGAGAAAATGTTAAATTAAAAAAAAATATTAACAATACATTACTATAGGTAAACACGAAGCACAGTCATGTTTGAGCGCTGTGATTATTGTTCTAGGTTACTTGTACCTATCGGTATATTTTTTAAACAATAAGATTTTTACTGCTTAAAATCTGTTATCGTGTCTCGACTTAATAAATTTATTGATGGTATATAATACCTACAAGTTAAGACGCATGCAACACTTGAGAATCTTTATTGCCAAAACGTTAAGGACGCCTCGGTTTAATACGGAGTTTGCCCCTTGTTATGGCATGCCATTACCAGGGTATAACTCGGAGCACTGGACATTAATGTACCTATTTGCCGCTATGTGAATAGGGGCAGAAAGTCAAAGTAGTCATTTATAACAATGTCCAACTTTCTCTTGGACGATTTACCCTTGGCCGTTTCAGTTTTGAAAAGTTCCGTAACTGAATCCAAATTTCTAAATTCAGTATCGCGTATTGAAAATTTGCCTTAGTTTAAACCCAGTTTATTATAGACTTATTTTAATAGAAAGTCTGTGGCGAGCCTGAGCTTTACATGACCTGGTTTGAATAAGCTAGGTCAAAATGCCTGTTTTCAAAATATTGTAGCTGGCATATACGCACGCGCAAAAAGTTGTCAGTTTAGTGGCCGTCATTGGACTCTCACTGATCCTGTTGGTATTCCAAGGAAGAAAAATAAAAGTCCGTTAACGGTCGAGTTTTAGGAAGAGCTGTGAAGTTGAGACATTTGTATGCTGATGTGTACACGGAAATGCCTAGTCTCGATACCGTGAGGAACCAATGGCACACTTAAATGATAAATTACTGTTTCTTTTACACCCGTATTTCTCCCGAGTATTTTCATTAACAGAGCAGTATCTGTCTTGATTTGTTGAATGTTACGAAGACCTTTACTAAAAAATAAGTAACGGGAAATATATTCATTGATGAATGTTCGATGCTCTTCAGTTAAGAAAAGTATTTATTAATATGCTTCAAAATCTTGATAAGAGTATATCAGATACGAGGAAAAATATTAGTAGGATTCTGACGAATGGCGCATGGCTTGTTGATAATACAAGGAGTCGAATCATAGATAACTGATGGTGGAGAGATCTGATGTGGGGGAGGGGGTTAGAATTTATTTTTCAGGAGTTTTGAAGAGGGAATGGCATCGGGTCTTGTGGCCCAGATTAATGAGCATTTGATATTATCATGTTGGTTAATTTATGGTATATAATTTAGGAATATATTGAGGCAGTCGTCGAGGATCAAATCACAGAATGAGGAGGCACTAGTGTTGAGTTTTATTACCAGTTTGACATACGAAAGCGCCAAGATGCGACGGGATAATATTGGTCAAATCATGATTGACCTCTGATACCTCTTTTATGCTGAAAGGAACTTTATATTGTTTTATATTGCTCGTATTTATTTGTGACAGTAATTGCAAAACATTTTTAGCCGTGTCGGCCACATTAAAAATAAAACGACAGCAAACCATGAAACTTGGGTCATTATAGGCAGTTTAATAGTCTTGAAAGCTATTCGGAATTAGTTGAATCCTATTCCACGTAGGTTATCAAGATGGCAAATCACCCGTGCATCAGTATCAAGAATACTTAGATCCCTAAAATGGTTAATAAAGTAGACTCTCCGTGTATTTACACTTACATATTTTCTTGTGTATATACCAGTTAGGGCAACATGTTTAGTGATGAACACGCGAACGTAATTTAACAATGCACACTTGGTAAAATTTATCTTTCTTTCAACACGTCGGCCGTTTCCCACCGAAGCAGGGTGGCCACCTAGGCAGGGTGGCCCAAAAGGAAAAAAGTTTCTTTTACATTTAGTAATATATACAGGAGAAGGGGTTACTAGCCCCTTGCTCCCGGCATTTTAGTTGCCTCTTACGACACGCATGGCTTACGGAGGAAGTATTCTGTTCCACTTCCCCATATATTGTATTGTAATTGAATATATAAACATGACTCTCGAAACATTGTACATTTGAAATGAGTGTGTAGACCAACTTCAGTCTAGGTGTAAACAGAATTTAAGGAAACACTTTTCAGCCAAGAAATAAAATAAGAGATCCAGCAGAGACTTTTTTTTTTTTTTTAACACGTCTGCCAATTCCCACCAAGGCAGGGTGGCCCGAAAAAGAAAAACTTAAATCATTCACTCAATCACTGTCTTGCCAGAGGGGTGCTTTACACTACAGTTATAAAACTGCAACATTAACACCCCTCCTTCAGAGTGCAGACACTGTACTTCCCATCTCCAGGACTCAAGTCCGGCCTGCCGGTTTCCCTGAATCCCTTCATAAATGTTGCTTTGCTCACACCAACAGCACGTCAAGTATTAAAAACCATTTTCTCCATTCACTCCTATCAAACACGCTCACACATGCTTGCTGGAAGTCCAAGCCCCTTGCACACAAAACCTCTTTTACCCCCCTCCCTCCAGCCTTTCCTAGGCCGACCCCTACCCCGCCTTCCCTCCACTACATATTTATACACTCGAAGTCAGTCTCGTTCCATTCTCTCTACATGTCCGAACCACCTCAACAACCCCTCCTCAGCTCTCTGGATAATAGTTTTGGTAATCCCGCACCTCCTCCTAATTTCCAAACTCCGAATTCTCTGCATTATATTCACACCACACATTGACCTCAGACATGACATCTCTACTGCCTCCAGCCTTCTCCTTGTTGCAACATTCATCACCCATGCTTCACACCCATATAAGAGTGTTGGTATAACTATAATCTCATACATTACCCTCTTTACTTCCATGGACAAAGTTTTGTCTCCACAGACTCCAAAGTGCTCCACTCACCCTTTTCCCCTCATCAATTCTATGATTCACCTCATCCTTCATAGACCTATCTGCTGACATGTCCACTCCCAAATATCTGAATACATTCACCTCTTCCATACTCTCTCCCTCCAATCTGATATCCAATCTTTCGTCACCTAATCTTTTTGTTATCCTCATCACCTTACTCTTTCCTATATTCACCTTCAATATTCTTCTTTTACACACCCTACCAAATTCATCCACCAACCTCTGCAACTTCTCTTCAGAATCTCCCAAAAAGCACCGTGTCATCAGCAAAAAGCAACTGTGACAACTCCCACTTTGTATGATTCTTTATATTTTAACCACACACCTCTTGCCAAGACCCTCGCATTCACTTCTCTTACAACCCCATCTATAAATATATTGAACAACCATGGTGACATCACACATCCTTGTCTAAGGCCCACTTTTACTGGGAAATAGTCCCCCTCCCTCCTACACACTCTAACCTGAGCCTCACTATCCTCATAAAAACTTCACTGCTTTCAGTAACCTACCTCCTATTCCATACACCTGCAACATCTGCCACATTGCCCCCTATCCACCCTATCATACGCCTTTTCCAAATCCATAAAGGCCACGAAAACCTCTTTACCATTATCCAAATACTGTTCACCTATGTTTCACTGTAAACACTTTGTCTACACACACCCTACCTTTCCTAAAGCCCCCTTGTTCATCTGCTATCTTGCTTTCTGTCTTGCTCTTAATTCTTTCAATAATAACTCTACCATACACTTTACCAGGTACACTCAACAGACTTATTCCCCTATAATTTTTGCACTCTTTTGTCCCCTTTGCCTTTATACAAAGGAACAATACATGCTCTCTGCCAATCCCTAGGTACCTTACCCTCTTCCATACATTTATTAAATAGCACCAACCACTCCAAAACTATCCCCACCTGTTTTTAATATTTCTAATCTTTATCCCATCAATCCCAGCTGCCTTACCCCCTTTCATTCTACCCACTGCCTCACGAACTTCCCTCACACTCACAACTGGCTCTTCACACTCCTACAAGATGTTATTCCTCCTTGCCCTATACACGAAATCACAGCTTCCCTGTCTTCATCAACATTTAACAACTCTTCAAAATATTCCCTCCATCTTCCCGATACCTCTTAACTCTCCATTTAATAACTCTCCTCTCCTATTTTTAACTGTCAAATCCATTTGTTCCCTAGGCTTCCTCAACTTATTAATCTCACTCCAAAACTTGTTCTTATTTTCAACAAAATTTGTTGATAACATCTCACCCACTCTCTCATTTGCTCTTTTTACATTGCTTCACCACTCTCTTAACCTCTCTTTTTTTTCTCCATATACTCTTCGCTCATTACATCACTTCTACTTTGTAAAAACCTCTCATATGCTAACTTTTTCTCACTTACTACTCTCTTTACATCATCATTCCACCAATCGCTCTTCTTCCCTCCCGCACCCACTCGCCTGTAACCACAAACTTCTGTTGAACACTCTAACACTACATTTTTAAATCTACCCTATACATCTTCGACCCTATTGCCTACACTCACTAGCCCATCTATCCTCCAATAGTTGTTTATATCTTACTCTAACTGCCTCCTCTTTTAGCTTATAAACCTTCACCTCTCTCTTTCTGCTTCTATTTTCCTTGTATCCCATCCTCTGTATCAGCAGAGACTTCTCAGCTGATAATTGTAAACAGTTCAATGAGGCACAGTTCTCAGCCGAGAAGTGTTGGAAGAGTTCAAGGATAGAGACTAATCCCAATATTTTGCGTAACCTGACGGTGGTGCACTTGCACCAAGCCGGCCTGGCTGACAGCACACCGACCTCAGGCACTGCCCACTGTGTATTATTTCCGTCTTTCTGCTGAGTGGCTGACACTTGGTAACGCTGGGTGCCCTCGCTTCCATTGAATATTTTGTATTTGGTAAACATGTTTAAAATAACATTAATAATAAAAACTGTCATAAAGGCAACAACCTAGATTCCAGAAAAAAATAAAATTTACGTTGCAGTTGAATAATAAAAAAAAGAATTTAGCAGTGGTATGACCGAATATTTATCACCTGTCGTTGACGTTTGACCGCTTTCGAGGGCTCTTCTACCCCCTCTTAAGCCAGGCCCGAGGCCACAGGCTTCCATGTTGACAGTCATGAAGATTACGGTATGGAATACCTGCACCTAGGCTTGAGGCACTGATTACATTGTCTTCTCCTGTCTTCTGTATATAATTCTGCATGGCTGAGGGACTGATCACCTCGTCATCAACAGTCGTTTGTTCATAGCCTTATATTGCATCGATAGTCACTAGTTAGTGAAACGTTTACAAAAATTAGATACACTGGGAACGCTTGAAGTTCCTAAACCTGTACTCTAGAACGCAGGCGGGAGAGATACATTATTATGTACACATGGAAAATTCTCGAGGGCTTAGTACCAAACTTGCACACAAAAATCACTCCCTACGAAAGCAAAAGACTCGGCAGGCGATGTAACATCCCCCCAATGAAGAGCAGGGGTGCCACTAGCACGTTGAGGGACAACACAATAAGTGTCAGGGGCCCAAGATTGTTCAACTGCCTCCCAGCATACATCAGGGGGATTACCAACAAGCCCCTGGCTGTCTTCAAGCAGGCACTGGACAGGCACCTCAAGTCGGTACCTGATCAGCCGGGCTGTGGTTCGTACGTTGGACTGCGTGCGGCCAGCAGTAACAGCCTGGTTGATCAGGCTCTGGTCCAACAGGAGGCCTGGTCACAGACCGGGCCGCGGGGGCGTTGACCCCTGGAATTCTCTCCAGGTAGACATGTTGCACATGTCTAGTAGGTTTTCTAGGTTTTAAAGAAATTATTCTACATGATTTATTTTTGTTTGGTTTAGTTAGGCTAGAATATTGTTTAAAATTCAAAATTAATAAATCATGACATGCCAGCAAAAATAAATATGAAATTGTAGATCAGATTTTGATATTGCCACCAAATTGGTATCCTGTGGGAAGTAGCGCAAGATAGTGTGTGTGCACGTACACATGTACATGTTGAGAGTACTTTAATCCCTACTTTAGGGATTAAAGTAGTATTCTTAAATGATAGTAAGAGGACACATGCAGCCTTATTGACTTGTGTGGTTTAGCGCTTCTATTTGATTATAATAATAATAATTATTGACTTGTGTAGTTAAGTTTTAAGGCAAATTACCCAACCACTTCCACACGTCACATTAACTCTTATCTATTTCTTGTAATATGGGGGGAAATCCTGTAAGTGGCGATAAAGATTATGCAAGCGTTTTACCTGGTGACTTAGTAATTGCTAATAATGAGTTAGTGCACGAGTCCACTGGTTCATTCAGAAACGTGGTGTTGTGGTTGCTCCTTTCTTGAAAATGGGGTATGTAGAGTTCAACTTTATTATTTTATCTGTATTTTGTTTTTGTGCATTCTGTGCTCGGATGATTGTACTTTCGGAAAATATAGAACCCCCTACGAATGTCAATGACCTTTTCCCCGAGAATGTCTGATAGTTCTTTATCCCAGTCAATTATCTGTATTCAGGTTAACCTTACTGAACATCCCTTCACGTTGACTATTTCTTAGGCTATGATATCAACTTCATAGAATGTACGCACGCAATACTCATTAAGAGTCAATGATAAGAGGCTTCACGGGATGTGCTCACACAATAAGCTCAATATGCTAAAGTATTATATACTTAGCTTGTTAGCCTCAAGCCGTTAGTATTGTAATTGGCTTGATCTTGGAGTTAAACAATGATTATTGCTATGTCTAAGGTGATACTGAATGAAGCAGGAAGGGTGTGGTGGGGGCAGTAGGAAGGGTGTGGTGGGGGCAGTAGGAAGGGTGTGGTGGGGGCAGGGAGTGAGGTAAATGTCACGGCTCATTCTTGCATTGTCTGGTTTAGTGGAGGTGTTGATGTTATGGTTGCAACGCGCCAGTGCATCTCCACTTCGAAAGCTGCAAGAGAAGATTACAAGGGACCTGGAGGGCAGCAAAGATGCGTTGATAAATATACGTGAGAGACCCGTTAATGTCTTCCCAGACGCTCTTTAGGATGTGGAAGGAGAGGTTGTTGCCAGGACGTAAATGGTGCTCTTGTGGGGGGTTAGGAGGAGGGGCATGCAAGTGGGGGTTGTGCGAGGCGGGGCCCGTGCTGCTGGAGGCGGGGCAATGTTTTAGTGGGGTGAGAGTTTAGGGATTAGTTAGGAAGTGGGGATGAGGTGCTGCTTAGCTTGGCTGATGGATTAGGGGAAGTGCGTTGGGAAAGAATAACTTAGGGGACATAACACAAGATTGGGTCCTTTTAGAGTAGTGGCTTTGATGTTAAAGGGGGAAGGGGCTCGTGTGGGGTGGGGGTTCGGAGTGGGGGGAGTGGCCTAGTGGGTGGATGGTGCTATTTGGATGGAGGAGACAGGGGAGGGGGGATGAAGGCTGGTGGTGGTGGTGATGTTTGAGACTGGAGTGAAGATAGTTGGTGTGGAGAGGCAGTAGTGAGCACCCACCACCTGTCTGAGTGAGTAGTGGGTCCTGCGGTCCACCAGCACCGACACACTGGAGTCACACACACAAGGAAGCAACTTTATGTTCACCTTTACCACTTCGCCAACACGAGTAGCGCAGTTCGAGCCCCGGCTGAGGGTTCTCAGATTGGAGGTAGTAAAGTGGCGAGGCTTTAAGCCGTGACGACGTTATTTGCTGCTGCTGCTGCTGCGCTCCCACACTCGGCCGTCATGCGGAAACTCTTGATAAAGTTAAGCAAGCTGGGACACTGGTGAGTCTTTCTTATTTTTGGTCTTGGGAGGGGGTTGCTTACTAGGTGGGTGGGAGTGTTGCTTACTAGGTGGGTGGGGATGGTGATGCTTATTTGGTGGGGATGGAGATATTGCTTATTGGGTAGATGAGTGGGGTTGTTGCATACTGGGTGGTGGGGGTCGATAGGTAGTGTATTGCTGTGTAGGGGAACTGTGCCGAGGATGGAGGATGATGGCATTACTTTGTTGGAGGGGGAGATCAGAAGGTACACCTTAACCTGCTATATAAGGTAGAGACAGAAAATGTGAAGTGCAGCGTGGACAAATTTCACCTTAATCCGCAAAGGAACATTTAAAGAAATCAATACTCAAGCGGAGTTAATATGCAATCAAAAAGCTGAAGAATCCAAGGGACCTGAGATGACAATGTTAAAAGATATGGTTACCCCACAACAATTTTATCACTCATCTGAAATAATCTTAAGAGTGGGAGGAACGATAGGCAGGTAAAATATTTACAATAAGAAGTAAGGCCGTAGTAAGTACACTGAGGTAACTCGCTTTAAAAAAAATATTCATATACATAATGAATTAGACCCCTATCTCTAAGGAAACTTGATAAGACTCGATGCCCAGTGCACTAACTAGGCCTGGGGTCCCAGCTATTCAACATCTTACCCGAAGATATCCGAAACACGGCTGGAACCAGTGTAGAAGCCTTCAGAGGAAACTGACAAATATCTTCACCAGGTGCCGATCAACCAGGCTGATGGATATGAGGGCGGGCCTCACAGCAACAGCCTGTTGACAGGGCCTGAAAAGAGCCTGGCCCAGCCGGCCTCAAGGAGTAGATACCTCGAAACTCTTAAGGTTATCAAAGGTGGTCTCGGAGCGGGGCTCAGGCGATGAACCGAAAACAACAGTCTCACAGTAATACAATTCCATGAACACTCGTGCAAAACATGAGTACAGTCATGCAAGAAAGTGTACATCCATGAACAGGTGATGAGCCGGTGAACATGCAAGGCGAGGGAGTAGAGGTGTATCACGATAGCGTCTGTATGTCGATAAGTAGCCTCGCAAACAATGGAGGAACCTAAACTGGCTAGCTATAAGTAGTGGAACTGGGGTATCAGTAGATAGACAAAAAAAGCTAGATCTGCAGCGCTTCGTAAAGATGCAGTGGTTTGAGTGCAAGTAGTGCGTTTAGAGCGAGCGGTATAACACGGAAATGAAACAAAAATCAGATGCTGGCGTCGACGCATGGAGTTGTAACACAGCCGTGGTACGCGCCTCCACAGCGCCGGCAGGGACGGAGAAGATGGTTGGTATGCCGGGGTTCTGGGGGCACCACTACTGATCCCTAGGTAAGAGGTACGGGTGGGGATGAGGGTAGAGGAAGAGCGAATACAATCGCCAGGGTTTCTCCGTAAACTCGCTACGCTCCTCCCCTACTTCCCCAGGTTTCAGGGGTCACAGAGGACGTGTTGAAACTACATTTGTTGGGCGGGTGGCTCGCTGTCTGGGAAATTTCCTGGCTCTGGAAAATTGCCCGATTAGTCGAGGAATGACTAGCTAGCTGACTGGGAAACCTGGCTGGCATAATGAGCTTGTTCCCCAGAACCCGCTGCCAAATACTAGTGTTGCCTTCCAACATAACGTTAGTCTCATATTTCAGCCCATACTCTTAACAGTATTTGATTATTGCTAAGATGGCCAAACGGGTGACTGATAAGCGTCTCGTTCTTTTAAATTTTTTGATACTTTTTTTTTTTTTTTTAAATCCCTCTAGTTCTTATGAAGTTACTCTCTGTTTCCAGGCGTCTTAAGAACCAGCTTCATTTTCTCCGTGATTTGTCTTGTTGAACAAGCCTTGGGCCCCTTTCCCCTCCTATTTCCTCTAATTCATTCCCTTGGGCACTCCATTTCCTGAGACATGCCGAGAGCACTAACTAGGAGGCCTGTCTCAGAGCGGGCTGCAGGGGCGACGATCCCGGAAATACCAGCAGTTAGAGAAAAATAGTGCAATGTGCACATATGCAGAACATGTGTAGTCATGTAAAATAGTGTACAACCATGTAGGTAGAATAGAGGCTTATAGACGAAGTCAAACAAAGAGTTGATGAGAGCCAGTAGTTTGTTCTACTAATCTGAAGCTGCTACTGCTACTATTACTACTATCGTGCTCCTCCTCCCTCACCCCATTCTGTCTTCTGGCCTTCCCTGCTCTTACCCTCAGCTGTGACCTAAACTTCATTCTAACGTTCCCCTCCTATGGGCTCCCAGTTTTCTGTTTGCGCGTCAAAACTTTTTTTTTTATCGTCTTTACCATGTTTCATTTATTGCAGTTGTGGTAGGTTATCATTCGTTAAATTTTTTTGATAGAGAACATTCAAATCTAAACCTAACGTAAATTGAGAAATTTGCTGCAAACCGTATTTGAGAAATCCACATGAATTTAAAGGGATTGGTTGAATGTTTATAAACTGGAATATAAACTACGGAATGGTGTTTAACCATGGCGGTGTCATAATTCTGCAAGTGAGCATCCTCCTCGGGTTTGTTTGCAATAGTGTTATAACGATTTCCAGAGTCAGAAACTGGAATATGTAATGCCTTTTTTGAATCGAGTGAACCATTAAATAAATTATCTTTTTTTCTAAAGTGTTGCCACTCTAAAGTTGTGTTAACAAGCTAACAGTAATATATTGAAATACAATAATATGCACAGAGTTGTTCATAGATTTTACTGTTTTATAGTGGTGTTTATGTGGTGATATGTGTGTGTGTATATAGTGTGTTGTGTATGTGTGTGTGTATCCGTGTGTGTTGTGTGTGTTGTGTGTATATGTGTGTGTGTGTGTGTGTGTGTATATATGTGTGTGTGTTGTGTATGTGTGTGTGATGTGTGTGTGTGTAGTGTGTGTGTATTGATGTGTGTGTATGTGTGTATGTGAAATGTGATGTAGTGTGTGTGTGATGTTGTGTGTATATGTGTGTGGGTTGTGTGTGATATCGTGTGATAGTGTGTGTGTTTGCTGTGTGTATTGTGTGTGTATATGTGTGTGTGCATCATGTCTGTGTCTATGTGTGTGTATATGGTGTGTATATGTGTATATGTGTGTGTGTATACTTGTGTGGTATATGTGTTATGTGTGTGTGTATATGTGTGTCGTGTATATGTGTGCTGTGTATGTGTGTGTATGTCATGTGTGTGTGTATATGTGTGTGTGTATGTGTGTGTATGTATTGTGTGTGTGTATATGTGTGTGTGTATATGTGTGTGTGTTTATGTGTGTTTTATGTGTGTGTGTGTGTATATGTGTGTGTGTGTGTATTTGTGTGTGTATATATGTGTGTATATATATGTGTGTGTGTGTGTATGTGTGTTATATGTGTGTATATGTATGTGTGTATATGTATATATGTATGTGTGTGTGTTTGTATATATGTGTATGTATGTGTTACCATTTTGTCCTAGGCACATGTCGATTAGACACTAGGCCTGTTGTATGTATGTGTGTGTGTAAGGAAACACTTCGAAATGTTTCCGCCCCTCCGGGAATAGAACCAGGGCCCTCCGTGCGTGAAGCAAAGAGCTTTACCACCAGGCCACGTGTGTGTGTGTGTGTGTGTGTGTGTAAATTGAATTTCAAGCTCATTTGCTGACGCTGGTTGGTAGAGGGGATGGGCGGGGCGGGAAGCAGGTTTTCCAAATACTGTCAGTATTGACGAGTTTTCCTTAATTCTTTAATTTGTATTTATTCATAGTTTTTTATAACGTTACAGATTGTATAGAATTTGTTCTATAAAGTTGATAGAATCCTTTGCTTTATAGCAAGAAATAGTTTCCCTAAGTTATCCTTAAGGGGTATTAATATGATGGAAATGTACAAATGGAAGACAGAAATAAAGGGGCTGTAAATAACGTGTTCAAAATATCCAACCAAGACAGGACTCGCAACTTTGGGTTAAAATTGACAAATTTAGATTTAGAAAATCTAGAGGAAAGCACTGGCTTGGCAATAAAGTTGTAAATGAGAAGAACAAACTCCCGAGTAACGTCATTGGGGGCGAGAACTTTGGGTAGCTTTAATACCAGGTTGGATAAGTACATGAATGGGTGTGAGGGTTGGACGAGAGTTGGTATACTAAGCCTACTTCAGTGCCCCGCTCTTGTTGTGTTCTCTTGTTCTTATGACCTTTTTGTGGCGATTTTTAATTGTCGTCAATAGCCACTTTCCCCCCCACCGCCACATACCTTCCTAACCCCTTCCAGACGCATCTTTTCCTCTAACGGTCTTTTACTCCAAATGCCTCATTCTTCTGCCTACTTGGTTCTCTCCTCCCTACAAGTTCTTACTCTCCACACTTTCCCCTTTCCCTTCATATTTCCTCCTACCAATGTCCTTTTGCCATACGCTTTTCACCCCTCCACCTCCCAGATGTACCCCTAGCTCACCTTTGATGGATTTAGTTTTCCTTCTCCCGCAGCCCTACTCGGCCAGTCGTGTCTGGTCAGCCAAGTTGCTGTGTTGGCAGCCATTTCGCCCACATATCCATCGCAGCCTGGTTGATTCAACACTGGAGATACTTGTCAAGTTTCCTCTTGAAGACTTGTACGTGTTCTGGCAGCGTTTCTAATATCGTTTGGTAGGATGTTAGTCTGTGACCACGAATATTGACGCAGTGTTCCCTTATTGTGGCCACGGCGCCCCTGCTTTTCAGTTAATTTTAAATTTTGTAGTGTCCTCTTTGAGTTCCTCACATTTTCCATATCTCAGCAGTTAGAACTTGTGCCTATGGAAACGTCATGTTCTTCACTGCCCACTGGATGACTTTGCTTATAACTTCTGGAAAAAATTTCGTGTCTTCTACCAAGGTGATTTTCATACTTTTGATACCATCCGTAAATGATACTGTTGCTAGCGGACCAGGACCGTGTCTTGTGGTATTGAGCTAATGCTGGATTTGGCTCTTGTTTACTATCACTCGTGTCCTTTTTTTGTCAAAGGTGAATATCCATTTGCCTATTTCGCCGTTATACTTATCGCCCTTCTACTGCCTCTTTTATGCAAAGGAGCTGTCTGCACTTTTTAAGGCCGCTGGGATTTCACTGTTATTGGCTCTCCATAAGATATCTAGGGCGCGTGCTCTTCCCGTACACTTCGTCACTGAGTGCAGTCATATTACATTGGTCTTTAACACCCCCTCCTGTTGCCTACACACTATAGGGTAGGAGGAGAGTGACTGTTTATAAAGTTTTTGAACCTGAATAATTAAGGGTTAGTATTTGAAATAGTTCTTATGTTGGGTTTAAAACCTGTCCATTGCACTTCTCATTGAGGCTGCATCGCCAATAAAGAATCTAATTCCATTACAGCTCATTGAATTCTGCTAGATATAAACTTCTACAAAATATTATTTGTTATTCAAAGGTAGGTTAAAGCATTTACCAATATTTAGGTATAGTTAAACGATACACCAACAAAAAGTAGCATAAACGAGCGTTGTTGTCTTCAGGCACGTCTTTAAATTGGATGATGAGTTCTAAAGCATTTTAAGAACCTTAAAATAGGTCATGTCATAACCAACATTTTGGCAGCACAAGCTGGGCTTCTCTTAGCTCTCACTATACCAGCGTTGTATATTTTCCAAACTGCACTTGCGTCAACATTCAACCGGAAGCCATGCATTGGCTGGGATGATATTACTTGCAACTCGTGGGTGCCTTGTTTTGGGGACAAGGTCGATAGCATTTGTAAGTTTTCTGGAGTGTGCATACATTGAGCGGAAATAGTTAGGTTTAAATACTATCCACGGTTTCATGTCGCAATCTAGATGAATACTTACATCAAGAAGACTAACTTCATTAACGTGTACGTATATTTGTACGTGCAAGTCTCAGATATGGAAAATAAATCCGCATTATATATATTACAGGATACACACACACACACACACACACACACACACACACACACACACACACACACACACACATCGTTGTATAAATACTCTAATAATAAATATTTTCTGATAGAAGTGTACTTTTCAGTGGTTTGGTAGTATTCTGCTAATTTGTTAATTTATTTCAATGTAGTATTAAAAACATGGTGTGTAATATTGAGGTAACAAGTTGTTAGGCTGGCATGTTTAATAGGAAGCAGAAGCCAGTGGCAGCGTGATGGTCCCAGACGTTTTGAGTTGGGTTGTTGCCAGCACTCGCCCTTGGCCAATTTTATGACTATTTATTTCCCTCGATGTCTGTTTTGTGCCAAAAGCATTTACACATTTAGTTATGTAAATGAATTGTTACGAAAATTACAATTGAAATTTCGAAATGTCATAGAAACCGGTGGCCCGGTGGTCTGGTGGCTAGAGCTCTCGCTTCACACACGGAGGGCCCGGGTTCGATTCCCGGCGGGTGGAATTATTTCGACGTGTTTCCTTACACTTGTCATGTTCACCTAGCAGCAAATAGGTACCTGGGTTTAGTCGACTGGTGTGGGTCGCATCCTGGGGGACAAGATTAAGGACCCCAATGGAAATAAGACAGTCCTCGATGACGCACTGACTTTCTTGGGTTATCCTGGGTGGCTAACCCTCCGGGGTTAAAAATCCGAAGAAATCTGATCTGATCTTATCTTAACATGCCGACTTTCAACTTTCCTGACTCACCACCATCACAAAACTTCAAGATAATCCCAAACATCGTTAACTTCACATCAACCCCGGGCCCAACTCCCGACTCTGCCCAAGAACCCACTCCAGAACCATCCCCACTGACTACCGCCATCTCTCAACACCCACAAACAAGCCTCCTCTCCGCACAATCATTGAAGAAGCAAAGGAACCAGAACATACTGAAGAATCCTCCGACGAATAAACACTCAATCCATGCATCATATCTATAAGGAGAGCCTTATCTTCTACACCACCTCCAACCTCAACAACGAAATGTACGCAAAATAACTATAGTCTCATCTGAAAGATGGAACTGTTAAGTACACATGCAAACCACCTGGGCATCCCAATTTTGAAGCACTGTCTGGACTCGTGCCTTACCTAGATAACCGCACTTGTACAATCCAACTATACCACTTGTCCAAGAGGGACTTCAAAAGACTTAAAATGGCACATCTACTGACGAATTTTAGCTAATATCAAGATGCACCTGCCCAAGAATCTACCTCGATAATGACTCGCGAAATCGTAATGACACGATTGCAAACAAACCATACCACGGGTGGGGTTCGAACCCGCGGTCACTCTCAAAACTCCAGACCGTCGCGTAAGCCACTGGGCCAGCTAGCATCAATAAGATTCATCCAACTAGGTATATTTCTACATCATAGGAAGGTTAGCATAGGCACCACTGTGTCTACAAATACAAGTGTTTGTTTGCAATCGTGTCATTACGATTTCGTGAGTCATGTTGACGGCTTTGAGGGGGACTTGAGCTAGAGTTCGTCACGGCCATGCAAGCGGGAGATTAGTATGTAAAAACTTGCATTTGTAGACACAGTGGTGCCTATGCTAACCTTCCTATGTGTAGAAATATATCTAGTTGGATGAATCTTATTGAAGCTAGCTGGCCCAGTGGCTTACGCGACGGTCTGGAGTTTTGAGAGACTGACCGCGGGTTCGAACCCCACCCGTGGTATGGTTTGTTTACCTCAATAATACCACGTGACCAGTCTCTCCCGACACCTGACGCATAGCCAGTAAAGATCCTCACCTCAGTCATACACCAGCCAGCCAGCGAGCACTGTCTCCTCCCTGCTCTCTCCACTCTGCCCTCTCTACATTGCCCCACAGCGCCAAGCAGCTGGGTTTAGCCCTGGCACTTTCGTCTTCAACTTAAGACCTTCCTCTCCAGCACTAGTCTTCCTCTATCCCCACTTCCCTCACCCACATGTTGGGTTTTACCTGTGAGTCGTCGTTCGTTCGTTCGGTATGGACCTTAAGGTATCTAAGGGAATAATGAGTCAACGTACATACATGTCGGGACCTATTGTATGCACACAATCATTTACGCACATGGGAAGAAACCAGTAATCATACTATTACCTTCACCACCACTTTCCTCCCTGTTGCCAGCGTCTCGTTTACCACACCCCTCCCACGACCTGCCTTGCATGCTCCAGCTATTTATTAAACATTGCCACCTTAATGTTTTCTCAACTTTGTTTCGTTCTCTCTCCTGGTGCCCCGTTGTTTTTTATATTTTTGGCACTGTACCTCACACTTCCATTCCTGGTACCTTGTGCCTCCTTCCATTCCTGGTTCCTTAATTAAGTAGGTGGCTGCCACAGTGAAAATTTTGGTATTGTTTCACAAGTTCCAGTATTCACTCCCATGCTTTTCTTGATCCTCGTATTTGACAGGGATTTAAACCATAGCACCGTGTCTTCCTTTGCAAACACTACTAGAATCTGCATTGAGTGTAATCCACTGAGGACACTGCAGAACTCCAAGCGGATATAAGTAAAGTTTTCCAGTGGGCCCCGGAAAACTATGATCAATGAGGACACGTTTCAGTTAAACCGTTATGGAAAACTGAGGGAATAATAGCTAGAACGGAATATAAAATAAATTCTAACCACATAATAGAACTAAAAACCAATGTTTAGGACCTAAGAACATAAAGAAAAAAAGAACACTGCAGCAAGCTGCTGTCCCATGCGAGGCAGGTCTAAGTCTCCTACCGGCTTAAGCCAATGACCCAACCTAGTAAAGTCAGGTCATATTCACTTAAGGAGCACGGCATCAGACCTCGTAGCACAAGCTAGTCAGGTCTAACTCGCACCCACTCATGTATTTATCTAACCTATTTTTAAAACCACACAACGTTTTAGCTTCAATGACTGTACTCGGGAGTTTGTTCCACTCATCCACAACTGTTACCAAACCAGTGCTTTCCTATATCCTTCATGAATCTGATTTTTTCCAACTTAAAACCATTGCTGCGAGTCCTGTCTTGGCTAGATATTTTTAGCACGCTATTTAAATCTTTATTCCTGTTTTCCATCTATTCACCTCAATCATATCCCCCCTAATTCTACGCCTTTCTAGAGTGCAGATTCAGGGCCCTCAGTCTATTCTCATAGGGAAGATTTCTGAAACATGGGATCAACTTTGTCATCCTCCTTTGTACGTTCTCCAGTGCATTTATATCCATTCTGTAATACGGTGACCAATAATAACCCTTAAAAATGTCACACCAATGATGAGCCTTTGTCACTAGGATGGAATACTATTGTACACTTAACAGCTCCATTCAAGGCAGGCAAAATTGCACATTCTGGGAATGTACAGAGAACCTTCACTACACGTATTAATTACCGAGAACATTTGAAGTCCCTTGACCTGTACACTCTGGAACGTAGGCGAGAAACAAATAATCTACACCTGGAAAATCCTAGACGGACTGGTCCCAAATCTGCACACAGAAATCGCTCCCTATGAAAGCAGAACACACTGCAGACTGTGCAACATATCCTCAATGAAAAGAAAGGGTGTCATGAATACACCAAGAGAAAACAGTGTCCGGGGCTTAAGACTGTTAAACAGCCTCCCTTCATACGTAAGGGGAATTACCAACAGACTCCAGGTTGTCTTAGAGGGAACTGGACGGATACCTAAAGTCAGTACCCGATCATCTGGGTTGTGGTTCGTACATTGGATTGCGTGTGGTTGATTAGGTCCTGATCCATCGGGAGACCGGGCATCCTGGGTGTGGGGGGGTGACCCCCGGAATAACCTCAAGCTAGACTCCAGGTAATTATGTCTTTCCATTTCTGGTATTTTCTCTTCCTAGCACCTAACTACTATCATTCCTTGGCCACCACTCTCTTCTCTTTATTTCCTTCACACCTTTCGCTGCACACTAGGAGTCCTTTTCACCTACGCACTACGCATACCTTACACCCACACCTTTACCCAGGCCAACCATCACAACCACACCCATCACCCTTTACTCAGAGGCTGTGACGTAGGAGAGCGAGGTTTAGCCATTGATCCAAGTCTGGGTTCCTGAGTTCATCATGCTGCCCAGTTTTTGAGGTCGTGGAGTCCAACGCGAACCCTCAGTGTTTACTCCTGTGCATCCCTCTCCCCCTCTCTTTACTTCCTCTCTTACATCCCCACTTCCAATCTCGTTATTGCTGAATAGAGCTATATTTACTCCTGGTTGAGATAAAAATACATTATCAGTGGCGCCGTTGTTTGGAGGGATGGGTTCATTAGAGCATAATGTAAATGCCACCTTGTCCAGTACTACTAGGCTGTGGGGGAGATACTTCACTGCCTGATCACCAAAACGGTCTTTATACCGCTCTGCATAGATCTCATTTTTCTGTATTTATTTTGCAGCTAAATATGTACTTGTTCATAATCTGGGAATAAATCCATTAACTCGTTTGTGGTACATTCGTAAGTATTTTTTTAAATTACTTTTGCAAATTTGGTAACTTGCATCTTAAATGTGTGTTCTGTTTTCTCTTCTTTTCTATCTTTCTGACGAAAAGGCAGTAGTGGGAAATACAAAATAGCCTTCAAGATAGCCTTCTGATACAGCTGAGGAAATGGCAGTGACATAAAAGGGAACGAAGTGAATGATCATAACAATGATGCAATGAAATAGATAGATGAATTATTGGCACCATAATCAGGGATAACAAGAGGTCACAACTGTAAACTGGGGGGGGGGGGATAAAAGAACATTTCCATCAGTGGCAGAATATTAGAATGGCATACAAAATGAAACTTTGAAAAAAAAAATTACAAAATAAAAGGTGCATAGTTTTGTTTCTGTAAAGAAATGAGTAAATTAATCGCTCACGCGAACAATTTTTTTGGAGATAGTAATAGTTGTGGCCTTCAGTGGGGTGGAGACAAGCTCGTGTGGGCAGTGTGCATCGTGATTTACCTCAAGGCTCTCATTCACAAGTCATGTGGTACGCTGTTCATGAAGGAACTTGTGTGTAGTGCTGTACCCTGTGTGCTTGTATTAGAGGGAAGGAAGGGGGCTGCCTTTGCAAGTTTTTAATATGTATTACACTAAATCTATTACTTTATTTATGTATATTGTTTGCTGTGTTTAATAGTTTGTATGTTATTATAAAAGGAAACATTTATTTTTAGGCATATTCTGTTTATATATTTTGCTGTAAACGTAGTTCATTGTAATGCTTATTTGTATTTATACATTCATGGTGGTGTTACTCTCAAAATTAACATTTTATGTACAACGCAAGAAACATGTCCCAGCCTTCTCTGAAGAAAATTGTCCACCTTTCCCTTTCGTAGATTGTGGACTAGATGAATATATATACTGTATTCAGAGGTAATGGTGTTCAGAGGAACTAATTGCATTTGGACAGAACAGGTGGACCTTCGTAAATCCTATTAAGTACTCTTCCCTCCCCCTCCCCCCGGCCAATCCCTGGTAAACAAACAGATTTGCACTTTTTGTCGAGATTATTATATTTTATGTTGTATATTTGTTGCTGTACTTGATCCGCTGTTTGTTGCTTTTCATATTTTTTTTCACCTTTTGGAACGATGAATGTTATGGTTTGTTGAGTTTTTGAACGGATGGACGCGGCTCTGGGCTCAACTCTTTTGATGAGTGCCTCCTTCAGTCAAGAATCAGGACTTTCTGAATGCAAATCTTTTTATAGTGTGAGTTATGCTGGAAGAATGAGTCGGCACTTATTGTTTTGAGATCAACCAACTTAATCAGCTTTGGGTGTATGAAGCTCATTGACCTCTTTTAGACTGTTCTGGTTACAGTAAGGTGGTCAGATCCGGGGTGGGGGAGACCTTCATGGAGGCAAGATGCAAGAGGGTCTTCCATGATGGCAGAGAACTCGTGTGAAGTAGAGATAGACCCACAGAGATTTGTGGTGGAGTTTTTCATAAACTAGAGAATTCAAATTACTTTCCCCTCAAGGGAGGTTCCTTGATGCTGGTGAGGGGCTCTTGGATCTGTGCTCCAGTCCCCTGAATTGAGCCTGAATACCCTCCATCCCTCCCCCACATGCGCTGTATAATCCTGGAGCCTAGAACACTAACTTTAAATTGTTCTCTCATCTCTTTGTAGGAAGTGGTAATCTTGAGTGGCTTGTCAAGTAGAGAGTTACTTTTTCTCTCTTCTGGGCAAGTAAGTGGTTAACAAATTATTCAGGATAAAAATTGAGTGAAGTGGTTGAAAACTATTAGTGACCGCTTTAGTAGTATTAACGTATTAGTTCTGCCAGGTGTAAATTTAGGAAGACCATCCTTTACCCTTATTGTGATAGCTGTTGGTGAGAGTTCAGCTGTCAGGAGGAATTTTACGGTGAGGTTGATCTTTAGGATAAAATAACCACGGCACTTATAAGATAAATAATTCTTTTGATTATAATAATAATGTTAAATAATGTAGAGCTTAGCCATACTAAATGCGACAAAATTAGGATTTCTAGTTAGCAGAAATTTAAAGCTAACAGTGCACAAGTGTTCACAATAAAACTAATAGAATTCTTGACTTTATATCAAGTATAAATAACAGAAGTCTTAAGATTACACTTAACTTCAAGTATCTTTGGATAATATAAAGGCCTTCTTTATATTATCCTGCTCGGTTCTGTTCGCTATATTACAGAATGAACAGTGTGCTGGAAGATATACAGAGAAGGATGACGAAGTTGATCCCCTATATCAGAAACCTTTCTTACGAAGATAGGCTGAAGGCACTGAATTTGATGGCATATGAACGAAATGTACAAATGGAAAACTGGAATAAGTAGATATAAATAACGTCCTGAAAATATCTAACAGAGGACTCGTAGCAATGGATTAAAGTTCGACAAATATAGATTTAGAATGTAGGGAAATACCGGTTTGACAGTTGCAGATGATTGTAACAAAACCCCAAGAAGCGTCATTGAGGCGAGAGCCAAGGGTAGTTTTAAATGTAGGTTGGACGGGTATATACGAGTGAGTGTCGTTAGGTTTGAGTTGAGCCTGCCTAACATGGGCTAAAAGCCCATGTGTTCCTTTATTCTAATGATCTTATGTCTAGATTCTCATAAGACATTTCAAATCATGAATATTTAAGTTTCTCCTAAAATACTTTTTTTACAATATTGTCTGGTATTGCATTCCAGCCAGATTCGGGCAGTATGTTTGCAAATAATTTACAATTTTCCACAGCACTTGGTACACGTGTGTTCTAGGTAGTATTGGATTAGTTCCTCAAAGTATTTTGCTTTGGAGAAGTTTGTGGTTGCATGCTATTCTTTGAGTTGGTATCTCAAGAACGCCTTCAGTGGATGTCTTTACAGCTGGTAAATGTCTGATTTAGGTTTAAAACGCGTTTATTAAAAAAGCTGCAGTTGCCGAGTGGTGGAAGCTTTTCATAAAGCAGTGACTGTTTTCTTGATGTACTGAAGAAGTGGAGATAATTTGTTTGTGAAGTAGAAAGCATAGTGGTAACTTTACGTAACTTATTTTGTATAGTAAGAAATTTTAAACAAAGCTTGTACTTTTGTAGTCTACGAGACCTGTATATGTACTGGTTGGTGCTTGGATAGCTGAATGTTCTTTGATATAAACGTTGCTTAATGGGGCTAGTGCTTATGCGGCATATGTACGTGATTGGTTATAAGGACACTGTAAAATGTTTGGAGCAGAGACTTGTTGTGCTTCAGGTCCAGAAGTAATGTTGATGAAGTAGTCTAGCTAGAGCCTATGTAATGAATGAGTCAAGCTTTGCATGTTGCAATATATTCCTTGTGAAATATCTTACCCTGGACAGATATATCGAACACTTTCTGACAGCCTAATTTTGTCTAGTCCTATAGATCTTTATCAAAATTGTTCATGTGAAGGATTAACAATGATCAAAATAAGCACTCTCTCAATCAAAATTATATCAGTATTATAACTAAGTATGGAAGCACTTCCTAATTTGAAGTTTAAAAGTTTTTCGCGTATGTGACACTCTTAAAAGAATATAGTTTCCGAGGGCATTGATTCGGCCCATCTTCCTAAACAAAGGTAATTCCAACTGCTTTAAGCAGTCTGTCTTCTCGGTGTTTATTTTTTTATTTTTAAACTATTTCTTAAAAAAAAAATTACCCTAGTTTATTGGTAGTTAGGTTAATGAAATTGCAATCCAAGCGAAAAAATAAAAACAGACGAGAAACAGAAAACTGCGAATAGCCAGAGGTAAACCATCTTCCTTTCCCTTCCCCCTTCCTTTATTAAAATTTAATTTAGTTCCCTTGCATGTATGCCATAATTGGCTAATTTTGATTGCTAAACAATAATGTAGCCTAATTAATCTTTCATAACCATTATTAACAGTCTAATTCAGACTTGCTTAAGATGATTGGTAGACTGACTGTGGTGTGCTCTATTGGTTGATTGACTATGGTATGGCTCTGCAGGCCCTCCTTACACCACTGGGAGGGGAGGGGGGGTGCTGTTTTAAGTGCTAGGCTATGGCTGCGTCATCCTACCCGTCAGCTCACTATCTCATGTTGACTTGCTTAACTGTTAAAACTTTCAAAATTTTATAGCTAGTATTACGCATCAGTATTTGTTTTTGTATTTTTCAAAAGTTAGCTTTGCAGAATTAACAGTTTATAACTTATCAGAATTTCGAAATTTGATCCGCGGACGCTAAGTTATAGTATTAATATTGATAGCTAAACTAAATAATGATTAAGAGTTACTTAACATTCTGAGTGTGTTCTCTTTTTGTATCCCCCCATAGTTGTTTGCGGGAGTTTTGTCTGTTCTTTACCTCTCATCTTAACCTTCATTCGACCTGCTTATTGGTTCGATGCCTCTTGGCCACTGTCATTTCTACTCTTGTATGTGTATATGCAGTTTTCCTATAGTTCATTCCACTTGCTTACCATTGAGACCGAAAGTGTTTTAGCTTCGATCCGTGCCTCTCAAAACTTGTCAATTTTTCCGACTATCTTTATACGTCAAACATCTCCGCTGGTCATTTTCTGAGGTAGTTATATTGATTTTTTTTTCCCCTCTGTTCAAATCCCTCAGCACCGGTATGTCTAGCTAAATTTATAACATGGTTACGTTAGTGGAAGACATTCTGGTGATTTATTCTGGAAGGCTTTACAATGCTATCCACAATCAGCGTGAAACCATCCGTCAAATTCATGCTAGAGGAGGTAAAGCTGAGCTTTTGCAGTATACAGAAATCCCACAAGTAGGATGGCATGCAACACTGGTATCATGACACACTGAGTAAGAGGGGTCATCAGATTCATCATCTTAAAGGATATGCAGTCCACATTATCTAGAAGAATGTGACCACATTTTTAGTGTTCACACGTCTTCAGTTTCCTGCTCGCTTCATCTCTGACTACAGGCACTTGTCCACCACATAATTGGCACTGTTACCATAAAGGTTTTCCAACTAGGTGTGTTGTTTCCACTTGGAGGCGGCCAAAAAAAATCACAGATCGCAAAATGAATGTGGTTACCAGCTCGTCATCAGCAGCTTAATTCAACTGACTCCTGTCCACTATACATTGCATTTCATTGATAAAAGTCCAATGATCACGGGGCATATATCAATAGTTTGTCATTTTATTTAAGGTGGAAATAATTTTATTTAAGCTTGTGTGTGTATATATATTAAAAGATAATAGTTTATTTTTATTAATGCCGTGTTATAGATAACAGATAAGTGCTGGACAAAACAAGGTCTTGGCATGCCGGAGGTGGGAAAGGATGGGGAGGTCGACCTTGTGCACAAGTGATGCCAGACCGGGATGATAAACACGGGGAAACTCATTTTTTCTTTGCCTTTCATAAGGAAGAAACTGTGTATAGTTAACAAGCGACAAAATCACACTTATCTGCTTGTCAAAATTCACCGCAAGGACACTGAACAGCTATATGATTTTACTAGTGGTTTCTTGGGTACTTAAAAGTAAAGGTTTTATTACGTGCTAGTCAAAGGCTAAACTTTACACCTGCAGAAGGTTACATTTGACCCTGGAAAATGAAGATTAGATTATGTAGCATTCATTTTATTAGTAAACTAAGGTTAAACCCAACAAAGGCAATGTCTCGCCTAGTACTCAGTGAACATATCACCATTACCGTCACTGTTTTTTTTTAGTTTGCTGTTAAGCTTTTGAGAAATGGTTAATAGTTGGTTGTAGCGGCGTGGTGGGCACGTGAACTTGTTCATGGCAAGTAAACTTAGCGTGCCCGTGCCAACATGTGTATGAACCTGGTCAAAATACCTAGGAAAAAGACAGATCCTGAGCAAACAATATTTTAACAAGTTTGACTACATGCGGAACTATATGAAGCACAGAGCGAGCGAATAACGCGATACAACAGCATGAAGCTCAGGGTAAGAGGTCTTACACCAGTGTAGGTAGTCAGTGAAGACTGGAACAAACCACCCTCCGAAAGTTTTAAGTGTAGAAACATTACAGCCTTCTGATGATCTGTTGGACAAAGTGCAAATATTTGACACAATTAGAAAAAAAAATGCGGGGGCTGGCTTCAGTCACTAGAGCCCTGACACTAGTTCATGGAGTACCCAATTGGATAACCGGTTGACTATGAACCACTTTAGGATATTTAGCGATAAAGTAAGCAGTAACATCAGCAATAGGACGAAAAGTTCAACTCTGCTTCCACCTTTTCTGTTAAATATTCATACATTAAAAGAAATGGTTTTCCCATTTTGGGAATGTGGAAGAGGGAGTGAAAGGTGGGCATAGAAAAAAACTTGATATAGTCCTAACCCACTGGGCGGGACAGAATTAAAGGTCACTAGACTGTACTTAAGTCATCGTTAGTAGTGCTTCGATATACAGTAAACCAAAAGATCTTTTGCTATCTGCCAAGCGCACTTATCTAGGTAGGCCCATAGAAGAGGTTCTGATCTTACCATAGTGTGTATGAACAAAGACCTCTGTGGGAGAAGTCCTGACCTTGCTGTCGTGTGCATCAACCAAGGACTCCTCCACGGGAGTGCGTGCGTGCGTGCGCTCATGTAGACTCCACGTGACAGAACAAGGTTTACTAAGAAGCCAGTACTGAATGAAAATGATGAAAGTTCTAATCACTGAGAATATTCGCCGGGGTGATAATATTGGAGGCCACATGAAGCTCCACAGGAAACGGAAGTTTCAGAGAACAGCGCAATTCTTGCAACTTTCTCGTTATGACGGACGCTTGAAGTGCCTCGTGGGTTTCTTGAATTGATTTTTCTTTGTGACCGCCGCTGAGATGAAACCAACCAAGATTCTTATGATCTTGGTAATGAAAGTTCATTATTTTTATTCTGTTTTACTACCATGTTCTTGGGAAAAGCTTTGTCAGAATTGGGTATATTAACTGCACACAGTACAAGGGCTTGAAGTATATCATGATCATATAGTAAATGTTTAAGATAATGGTTCAGAATTATGGTGGGGTTATTCGCGATAGATCAGTAAATAGTCATTGTATTTAATTTGCTTTATACCTTGTGCAGTTCTTCAGGGCAAGGATGGAACATAAGAGTTGACTGATTGAAGGGGAAGTAGCTATGAAAACAGATTCATCAACGTTAATGAATTGTTGTAATTATTGAAGATGCACTGAAGTTATCGGTGACTATTTAGTTATGTGAGGGGTAATCATAATTGTTGTTTGTCGCGAGAGATAAGCGCCGTTGATAAAAGTAAGTTTAGATATGATTACTTGGGACGGGACAGTGGAGACAGTACACGGCCACCACAGTTACCTGACACTTATAAAGAGCCTCGTACACTGTCATCATCCAATCGTGTCCAAATTAGGCACCGCTGAACTCTGGGAATGCTACAAAGCGGTCCGCGAGTTCCTCCACCCAGTCACCTGCACGTCAGGTTGGAAATAAACTTTTTTTTTCGAGGATAGTGTGGGTCCGTGATTCACCAGCAGTGTTGAGGCTTGTCTCATCTACCACCTGGTCGGTGATTGTACTTCTAAGAGGTGTACAACACTAACTCGAGGAGCACGCTTACACTCCAATTGATTCGCAAGTAAAAGTGATTAAATGAAATATTTTGACAACTTTGCTTTATGCTATTGTATGACAGTCTTTTCCCAATACTCGTGTAATAAACATCAAAAGTGAAAGCTGAAATAGTTTTTATTGATTTGCATGGAGAACAGTGAATAATTAAGTGTTCTGCTTGTCGGCTACGCCATACATTTACCACCACCACCACCACCCTCTCCCATCCCAAGACTTTTATATAGTGTAAACCAAGTGGTACACTGTGATGTTTTCCTCGGACTTGTACACGAGCATAACACAATAGTCAAAACAGTGGTAGACAACCTGAAACTGTCGTCTGATCATAAAGTTGTCTGGTCTTGAGAAATTACTTGTGCATTAGTGTAAGTGGGAGTAGCGTCCTAGGTGTTCGTGCTTCCTCACACCGAGAGTCCAGATGATATAGGATACTAATGCTGAAAACTTCTCATCACTTATTCTTTTCCTTAAAAGTTGGCCTTATAAGAAACTGAACTGGTTAATTTAATTTCGGCGTGTGATCCAACACCCACTACGTTTGTGTCCGGAATGAAGGAACTCTTGCTCAGTGTAAAGAAGAAACGGTAAAGTTCGTGTATATTTGGCACTTTTCCCTCACGCGTTCAAGCAAAAACTGCAGTCGACGAATTGAGTATTAGGCTAGACTTAAAGGGCGCAAGAGGGAACTATGACTAAACACGAACCCAGTGACGTCAAGAGGTTCAAGCAAGAAGACTTTAAAGTTGGCAGTAAATTATATTGGTAAGTATGGGGACGCCAGGCCAGATAATGTGATGTAGGGTAGGATGTGGCTGGCACAGTGATGGATCTAGTAAATGTGTTGTGGATTAGGCTGTGTGAGACAGGCGACTCATGGTAAATGCATTGGCCAGTGTATTTACATTGCTGTATTTACCTGTAATTACCTATTTGTCATCACTTTTATTGCTATGCTTGTAGTGTCCCATGTTAAGTATTTAAGATGGGACACCCACGCGCCTGCCCTCACCCCCTATACTCTATTTGTGGTTGCAGGGGTCGAGTATGTACATGCTTAACCAGTTAAAGGAATAAAACACATGGAAATATGGTATGATAATGCCGACAAGGTAGGTGTGTGGGGCTGGGGGGTTGGGGGGGACTTGTGTATAGTTCAAGACATTAGAGGAAACGTTTCGCCACAAGTGGCTTCTTCATGCGAATGTGCACCTTTTTCACTTAGGTATATACATTCCTGAATTTTGGTTTCAATTTATTGACATAGTTAATAATTTTTTTTATATAATTCTTTTGCTAAACTGAAGAATGTTTTTCCAAAGAAAGCTTCAACTTTATCTTAGGTTGTAAGTTTTAATTTGCCAGTTTTAAGTAAACCGCTTTCCATGCAATTCCAGAATTCTTATTCTGATTGGCTTTAAACTTTAAATGCCGGTAATATATCTTAGGGAGAGGTGTGGGTTGTTCAGGTGCCATTTGCCTTAATGAATGCCTTATCCAATCGGCTTCAAACCTTCAACGCCGATAGCTCTAGACTTTATCTTTTGGATAGTTTCAAACTTAATGGTGTATTTGGAGATATTGGTCTCTTGAGATATAACTAGAGAATGCATCTTCTTACTGACTTAGGAAGTTCGAATTAGTTTGGGGCTGTATAAGTGCCAGTTTTCTATTTTCATTAAATTGGGGTTATTAGTTTCCATGTGCCAGTTCTGAGCCGCTTTATATTTTCAGCACTATTCTGTATCCTTCTTTTTTCGTTCATTGAAGTAGAGGGAGGTAACTGGGCTTATGGGATACGGGGGATACCTTCCTCAGATCGAGCAGCTACCGGAGCACATCTAATTTGAAGTTGGGTTTGATTGCGGTAAGCCTATTAAAATATATTTTTAACATCAAATAAACAATAAAACGGCCCTAGCAACGAGGTGGACGAAGAAAACCAAGAAACTTTAAAGTCTTGCGCTGCTAGCTAAAATGGGCTGTCTGCATAGAAGAGCTTTCTTGACGGCGCCCAACTGGCGCACTGCTGACTGCCTTCGTGGCCATCCGGCCTGATCCTCTCGCCCTTGTCCTCTTGTTGTCCTTGTCCTCTCCTTGTTATCTTCTCGTCCTTATTTTTTTCTTGTCATCCTTGTCCTTTTTCGCCTGTCTCACCTTGTAATTCAACCATCATTCTGACTCGAGTTCACGTAACTAGTTTTAAAATCGTAGGGTGATGGTGATAAATGTTTAAACAAATTCTTAAAACATCGATAAAATAATAGCTCGTGAAACTTACCCACCTTTGATGGAACCCGGTTAAAGATCATTACTATTCCAAATCCGCATTTGACCTCATTCTCGAAACCACTTGTGCCTCCCACGGCAGTGGTTGGAGTGCCGGATTAGTGCCTACTTCCTGTGTGGTGTGGGATTGTTGCATCCTTCAGAGGTAGATGTTGGTTGGGGTGGGGCTTCATCCTTCCGGGATGGTGAGAAAGGCGATGCTGGGGCATTAATGGGGCAAGATTATGCATCCCTTGTGGGTGGTAACTGAGGATAACGTGGGGAGGAGTGGTGGTGTATCCCTCAGGGGTGGTGAGGAAGAGGGGCTAGTCAGAAATAGGAGTACTGTTAATCCCTGGGGAAGGAAAGTGAAGGAGATAGTGTTGTGGGTTCATGGGGTGCACAATAAACTAGCCGGTCACAACTAAAAAAACTGCTTTAGGTGGTGGCAGCCTCGTCAATTTTTTTTTTTTATCAATTCTGTTTGAGCATTTTTTTTTTTCAAGCTAGGTTGTTCGTGGAGTTTTAAGGAATTATTTTAACGGCTGGCAGAGTATGTGAAGTCCTAGTGCTTGTCTTCCGCTTGGCTCAGTTCATGAAGTGGATGAGTGATGCTCATAGACGTACAGAAAGGAGGTTTGTTGGGTTTTTGGTGACATTGGTGGTGGTGACGGCGGCGGTAGTGTTAATAGTTGTGGTAATAATAGTAATAGTAGTACGGGGGTGACGAAAATATAGATGGTAAAGAAAAGGTTTGAAGACAGTGTAAAAGATAGATTGAAAAATTAGGTAGGAAAGAAAAGTAGGTAGGAGAATAAAGGTTGAAGTAGGTAGGTTGAGAAAGAGGTTAAAAGAGGTTGGCAAGAGATGGAGGTTGATCCAGGGTGAGAGAGAAAGAAAAGTTGAAGTAGGGAGGAGAGAAATGGATAAGGTAGGCAGAAGAAAAATAGGTTGTAAAACTGAGGAAATAAAAGTATAAATGCTCAAATCTTTCAGTAGGGCGGAAATCTAATGCCCGAGACTTTGTAGTAATAATATAAGGCGGCTCTCATATCCAACGAGCACAACGTTATTGCAGCCACGAGGAACTAAGAGATGCCAGGTCCATGATACCCTTCAGATCATGCGTCCTTTCTCGACTGGAATATTGCTTTGTGCTAACGGCTCCCTTCAAAGAGGCGAAATTGCAGAGCTGGAGAATGTACAAAGAACCTTCACTGCTCGAATAACCTCAGTCAATCACCTAAATTACTGGGAGTGTTTGAAGTCCCTTGTACTGTTCCATAAATCGTAGGCGAAAAAGATTCATCACAATCTACACCTGGAAGATTCTGAAGGGATTGGTTCCAAACCTGCATTTCGAAATCACTCCAAAATGAGAGCATGAGCATTAGTAGACGGTGTAAAATTCCTCCTATGAAAAGCAGGGAAGCAGGGATTACACTAATAGAACTCGGTAAGTATAAAGGGCCCTAGAATTCTACACCCACCTTTCATGCACAAAGGGAATTATCAAAAATCCCTGGCAGTATTCAAAAGGGAACTTGATAAGTTCTTCAAAACAGCCCCTGATCAGCAGGGCTGTGGTGTATAGGTTGGGTGGCGGGCCAGCAACTAGGTGGTTTGATCTAGGACCGGTGACCCCGGAAGCGATTACCTATAACCTACAGGAAATGGAAGGGCAAGTGGAGAATAAGGGAGAGGGTTAGAGAGGCTAGGCTAACGAAGAATAAAGGTTAATGTATTATGAAGTATTAAAGTTGGGAGAAGAATGAAACCGATATCTGCTTATTTAATGAATGTAGAAAGAGGTGAAGGGTGACTTGTAGAAGGTAAGCCAGATTGAAAATAGTATAGTGAAGTATGCAAAACTGTGTAATGCTATATAAGGTGTTAAGCTGGCGAAGTGATTAAAGTGGGTAAGGTGGCATGTTATGCTGTATTGGTGAAGTGGTAAGGCAGCAGGGACACTTGTATTGCAAGGGGAGCCATCCTGTGATACTAATTGATGTGAGGGAGGAGCCATGGGCATGGAGTGATACACCCACCCGCTTTCAAAGCGGGTGGGTGTATCACTCATTACATGGTTGGTTAGATAGCGCTCCAGCTACTGGTAACCTGATATCTTGAGGGCAGAAGGTGACGGCGTCGCTAATGATGCTAATAGTAGTAATCATTATGAATCCTACGTTCATGATTAGTATATGTAAAGATACTGTATAATCAGCTGAAGCAAGCAAGCAATAGTGGAGTTTATTTTGTTGAAGGGGGAGAGCACTGTATATTTGTTTGGAGGTGTGAGAATGTTTTTATTTAGCGAAGGAAATGTGATTTTTTATTAGCCTAAATTAGATACTGCTGCACTCTGCTGTTACTCTGATTTATGACGTTTTGCAAGATTAGCGCCAGACCTAACTTTTTTTTTTTTTGACACCAATCACACTGGATGGTTTTTCTGTCACTTCATCACAGAATGGGTTTCACACACGAGGTAATGAAATCTGTCGGCCTAGGTTGGTAGTCTCCAGTAAGGTGGTGATATCAAGCATGACAGAAGAGTTCAGTAGCAACGGCAGTTTGTAGGTTTCTTTCCAGATCTGGAGTTACTGTTACGTGGGAAGTTTGGGAAGATAAAGGGATAGGAATTCTTGCTTGTTCTAGTTTTGTCGATTTTTGCTCGCACCTCGAAAAGTAACATTAGTCTCTCGTTTCCCTGACAATACACAGGGCCTGGAGGTCTGTTTCTCCTGCTGACGTCAAAGGCTGGGTTACACCAGACCTGTGTACGTTCTCGTTTTGGCTTTGACTTTAGCCTACCGACTTTTTCTTTAGATAATACAAGCCATTATAATGGGATTGTCTTGATAAGTAGTTTTAAGATGTTTCGTAGTTGTATGGTGGATCCTCAGTTGAAGCTGGCAAGGGATTTTGTATTTCTTTACGTCAAGGGTTTGGAGGATTAGGAATATGTTGGGGTTGGCTCACGTGCGCCTGGGTTGTGGGCAGCCTAGTGTCACTCTTAATGTATATCTATGTATTTAAAGGACTGATCTTAGACAGTGTTGTCAGTAAGCTCTCTTCCGCATCTTGATTATAGAAAACCACATGTATAGGATAACTTTTTTTGGTTAAAACGTAGTATGTTACTCCTCAACTGGGCCATTGATAAAGTAGCGGCACACCTGGGTTGCTAACGATGCATTCTTGGCCAGTTTTCTGCTCGCTTTTGACGTTCTTATCCTTACCTGACCTTCTTGACGGGGCTGCAGCATGCCCTTCTCAGGCTGAGAGATACTAATGGGATTTTAATATGATGGAGACAGGTTAGGTAATAGGTGGGAGTAAGGCGATATGGGCGCCTGGGTGGTGGCGCGTGGCACGAACAACAGATGGCACCACTGGCGCAGTATATAAACCATGGTCGGCGAGCGCGGCATTCAGTTAGAACACACCCATATCGAAGTAAAGGACAGTGCACGAATGTTCACATTAGTGACCGTTTTAGCGACACATTGGAGTACATTAAACACGTGATCAGCATGTGTAAGATCCAAGGAAAGACCGTTTGTACATGCGGGTAAGTACCGCCCCTCCCCGAATTAGTGTAAACCTACTGTGGGTCTGGCTGACTGCCACCCATATCGAACTCTTCGGTGTCCGTCGAAGACGCTGCAGAAGGCGAGGTGTCTCCACCCTGACCATGGATGTCACAGACACTTGTTAGTACCGTCAGTGATAGGTCGCTGGTGCTGCTGACGGTGGTGATGAGGGTTGGAAAATGTTGGTGCAGGTGATGGTCAGCCCACATGGTGTTTATTTTTTTTATACAACAGGATCTAATGTATGTAGGACCTCTGAAAAGGCCATTTGCAGTTCCAATTTAACTGAATTTTCAGCGTGTGTCAGAAAATTTTGGTCAGCAACGTTGATTGCGTAATATGCAAAGATATGTTGCAGTGAATATTGAAATGTTTGTTAGGTGGTTTTTTTTTCTCTTCTAAGCACAAACTTTTGTGCAGTATGTAATGTTTAAAAATTGTCAAAACGCTTACGTGGCATTTTTGAAGATTGTAGATAGAGGTATTTATTTTAGGAGATTTGGAAAGCATTGACATGTTTATAAATGTACTTTGGTTCATGACGTAGGTGAAATTTTTTTATTAATTAAAACTAATACATTTTTAATGTGGTACTTTAAGGTTTTGAAATACCTTTGTGGATGACTGAAATGTAAATACTTAAAAGTTCAGTGGTGGTAAAAAATAAGTATTAACCTAATGACTCCTATATCTTGGATGAACTGTTACCCATGCCTGTGATTAATTAGGTGACACCCATACTTATGAAATATGTGTCATCCTTGCCTCAGACCAACAGAGGTATGTAACGATAGTTACACAGTGGGAGCAGAAAATTGCTACTTACCCTGTCGTTTTCCATCACGCAGGATGAAGTGTTGAAATCTGTCGGCTCGAGATGGGAGATTTTAATAGGACAATGAGGATACCGTTAAGGGTCTGGAGAAAGTGTCATCATGGAACCAGGGAGGGGATCGAACGTAATGATTTAGATGTCAAGAGGAAAATTAATAATTTTACTCCTTTGATGGTTTTAGTTTTTTCTACTCCCGGAGCCCGGCCCTAGGCTAGGCTCATCTGGTGCTTGGCTGGTCAACCAGGCTGTTGCTGCTGGCAGCAACACGAGACTTTGCTTTGTCACGCGTAGTTGTAACGGAATGTTGTGGCAAGTTTGTTCACCCCTTCCCATTCTGTCTCCCTCTGTAACTTCTCATTACTTAGTGTTCTCACTGAATGGTTATAAGGAGCATATAGTTGGGTGGCGTTGCGCTGTTTGTATCAAATTTTATTTACGCACTCTTACCAACTCTACAGCTTTCTTTTTTCCCCACCTAGGATGAACTAGACGTGTTCTGCCTTAATTGTCACTAGCCATCGTGTTTTGTTTGGGCTGTCGCTGGTTTTTGTGCTATGGTTGGGGTGCCATTGGTCATAATCTGACTGGATTATATCATTGGTCGATATAACCCAGCACTGGTCGCCTAGCACTGGCAGTCAGTGCTAGGCGGCGCTGTACTAGGTTGATGAGGGAGCAGCGCACTTTTCGCCTGGCACTGATGCCTAGCCTGCAGGAAAGGGGGCGAGGGGGGTTGTGCCGGGTCGATACAAAGTAAAGAGGCGCTTCCCACACTCCCGATGTTTACACCCACCTGCATGAATGCCTGCGAAAGACGGAGCTCTTGTTTCTTTCTTAATGGATAAAAGTATATGGAAGATTGATTGGTTATAGTCTGGGTCCCCTCATGGGAGGTTCCTTGACGCTTGTGAGGGGGTCTTGATCTTGGGAATTGGATCTGTGCTCCAGTTCCCTAAATTGAGCCTGAATACCTTCCATCCCCCCACCACAGGCGCTGTATAATCCCTACGGGCTTAGCGCTCTCCATGATTATAATAATAGTTTGGGTGCAGTCTAGAGCTCATTGGATGGCGGTTGTAACCTAGAGCTTGGTTGAAGCGTGGCTGAGAACTGCTCCAGTGCTTGGTAGGGGCTAAGTGGCTTACAATGACCTGAGTGGGTAACGATGGCTTTGTGCCTTAAGGGTGGCAGTTAAAACGTCAATAATGGAAAGCGATGATACAATTTTCTCAATTTGCTATGCGAGGAATTATTGAAATGCTATATGGTTGTAGTGAAGGGTGATATAGGGGTATCTGGCAGTTGTGTATATGGTGGATAGAGATTAAATCCACGGAACCGGTGGGGTTTGAACCCATGTTAAGAGTCCTAAAACTCAGGTCAGTACGTTAACTAATCGGCTAGCTGGCTTTAACTTCATCCAGGTAGGTATATTTTTATACACCATAGGAAAGTTAGCATGGGTCCCACTGTGACCACAAATGCAGGTTTTTGCAGATGAATCCCACACCAGTGTGGCTGTGGCGAAGTCTAGCTCAAGTTACCTCAAACCACGGAACGTTGTAGCTGAGTAGTGCTACTTCAGAGGAGTGGGGAAGGAGTGTTGCCAACAGACCACTCTTAGCCAAGAAGTTGGTCTCACCACTGGTTAGTCTTGCCTTGTTGCAATTATATTAATATATATATGATGGGGTCCACCTCTTGTGTAAATTGTGAGACCCATTGTCTCGGAGAAGTGGATAAAAAGGCTTCAAGGAAGAATATTTAGATTTCTTTCTGAAGCCATTTGAATATTCCACTTCCCCTACCACCCCATCTTTTATATATAAACTTTATTTCAAGACAAAATACATTGACAAGAATACAATAGGGAGTAAAACATTGATAACAACTCAGAGCTACATGTCAAATACTTCGTCCAGCTCCCCGGCAGTGGGCCGCGTGCCCAGAACGCTGCAGGCATTTCCCCTCTGGATCGCTACACTGAGTCTCTGAAAGAGGAAGCTGGTCGCCCTGTGGTCCCTGGTTTCTATGATGAGTTTCTCACCCAGCTCTTTATATATATATTTTTTTTAAATTTTTATTTATATCACAGGCGATCACCACCCGTGGGGCGCACGCTCGCCGCTCACTCACTCACTCGCTTATATATATGTGCCGAATGGGTAGAACTTGTCAATTAGCAAGAACTCTTTTAAAATTAAGTTCTTTCTAAAATTTTATCTTATACGTTTAAAGATATATATTTTTAATTTAAGTTAATGTAAAAATTAATTTTGTACCAAAAGAACCTTAGAAAACTTACCATATTATAAGAAGCGCAATTTAATTTAGCCTAATCCAACTAAATATATTTTAGGTAAGTTTACAGTAATTTAATAATAAACACAATGAAATGTATTTTTCGTCAGGTTCAGAATGATTTTTGCGAAATTATTGCATACACAAATTTTAGCTTGCCTTATTTGGCAAGAACAGCATTGCTATTTAAGTTAAAATAGCAAGTTTTACCTATTCGGGACTGTGTGTGTAAATTTTATTAAATAAAGATACGCAAAAGAAATGTGGATGTTAAAATGCACAGTTTATAAATGACAAGTGTGGGATAATATAAAAAGTATACCAGTAACCTTTACTGTGGCTCAACGTAAGACCTTTCAGGATTACCTCCCACAACGTCCACGAGAGTCCACTCGGTATATCGAGACGGCTTCACAGTAGTGGAGAATATTTTCCAGTTGATGTCCTTTTACTGAGAGGATAGTCCTTCAGGTGTATGACACTTTTCCAGTTGAATGGGAGGGTGTATATCCACCCCACTTCCCCACACTCATACTTGGATATGACATGTGGTAGCATATTTTATTGTAGTTGTAATTAGTAGCGGGTAGGGATATAAAGTAGCGGGAAAAGGGGTGGCGTGTGTGGGGCGTTGGTGTAGAGGGTACCAAGGTCGCGAGGCCTCTCCTCTCCTCACCTCGTTCCTCATAGGCTTGCAGGTTGCAAGGTCGGCGGTGGTGATGCGATAAGCTATTAGTTTTCCGCTTACTGTGGGTGTTGCATTGCAATGCCGCACGTTACTGGACAACATCTCTCGCTATCCAAAGGGAACAAGTGCTATGTCTCTTAAATAAATCTGCCATTTATAATCTCTTGCTACAATGTTAGTCCCTCTCAGCACATCATGTATATTATCACCATTCTGTGTGGTGGTCGTGATAGCCTGCTTAAAACGCAACGGTAAGGTCACCTTTGTGGAAATTTAAAAGTATTCTGCGTTTTCGGGTTTAAAGGATGCACACAGTTCAGGGAGGATAAGTAAGTTGGTCTTGGATTAATAGGAGAAAGAAGGGTGGGTGGCGATGTAGATGAGTGGGAGAGGAAGTTCAGCAGTGAGGGGCGAGTAGCCTTAAATATCCAGAACCTGTTTTCTTGTGTACCAGTTTTTTTTAGTCACGATTCGGTTTTTTTCTGCTTTAATGTCATTGTCTGTTGTGTGGAGGCGATGGTGGTAACTGTAGGGTGGGTAGGAGTAGTTGCTGTTGTCTTAGTTAAGGGTTATGAGGGGAGGAGAGGGGAAGAGAGTGTACGCAAGTGTTGCAGAGTTGAAATTTTGATAAAGTAATAATGACATTTCAGAATAGTGAGCTACTTTTATCTCCACTCAACCCAACCAGTCACTCACTCTCATCTTCACCCCCACACGACCTCCACCTTCATCCACCACCCCCCCTACATTATCCACCATTACCTAGTGTAATGGAACATGACGGGAAAAAACATGGCTATATATTGTGCTCACAATATATTCATACTGACCACCTATCACAGCTTTTAAACCCTACTACCTTCCCACTTTGTCTGGTTTATCTGATATAGGCGGGGTGGTAGTTATGGAATGGTGGTTGAGAGTATTAGTGATGGTAGTGGTGATGGTAATGATTGGAGTGGAGAGTTGGTGTTAATGGCAAGAGAAATCCAGACTAGCCAGGAGAGGACACCCTTGCTCTGCCATACAAGGACTAAGGCACAGTCGTAAGGAATCTCAAGACGGCTTATGGCAAGGTAACACGGGACCACAGTTTCTAGAGCAACATGTTAACGATATTGTGAATGTTACCCCTTTTTCCTTGCGTACTTTGAGAATTGTAAATAAATATAGAACAGAATAAGTAAAAATAAAACTATAAAATGGAAGGTGAAATAATGTATATATTCCAACAGCATTAATAATGCATTTCACCTAAATTGATATTTAAAGGCAGCGGGCACCTAAAATATTAGTTTACAGTTTTACACGGTACAAAAATTAGAAATAAACTCGCTCGTCGCACTATTAAAACACGACCTCCTTGATCACACTACCAGACAACCTTGTACCAATAGCTACACCACCCTGAACTTCCCTAACTGTGGCATTAATTAGTCCCAGTTATTAGTTTATTAGGTTTGAGGCTTACGTGCGTATACAGAAGGGTATATAGTGAAACATACCAAGGTGTCATGGCAGACTCGAATGTGCTACAGAATTCTATAATTGTCCCCTTTGCATTTAAGAACTTATCCTTTATTGATACATATCCGGAGGAATGTGATTTTTTTTCAAGCCAGCGTTGTAAAAACTGACGTTCTGTTAATGCTGGTATGGTTTTATGGGAGTACGAGTTGGAAGTTCAAATTGACGTCACATTTGAGCTAAAACTACCAGAATCTCTTCTTGGAATTATTTAAACTAGAACATTGTGAAGAGGAAACATTAAAGGCGTTAATCCCGTGTGGATCCGTTAATCGCAGATGCATTTGAGCATGTGGTGTAGCTGTAAGATGTGAACAGGTGCATTGGGTAGGTGTAGCAGCAGCTGAAAGTGGGATAGAAAAGTATATTACCGGTGTCGTGGGGAGGAAAGTCAACCGTGGCCGAGGTCTTCGTAAAGACTTCTATTAGCTTCCCGGGAAATCTGACGCCAGTTTAGCTCTTAAACAAAAACTGCTAAGACGTAGTAAGACTACGACGATAACGAAGCCCTTCACGCTACTTAACTTCCTGGGAGAACCGACACCAGACAAGGTCACAGGGATCTTTGTGCTCAATGACCCACACCAGTTTAGCGCTTATAAGGAATACCCACGCACCAATAAAAATGTCTTCACGCATGACTGTGTAGCTTCCCTGGTGGCTAGTTTTTAAAGGTTCTTAAGAGTTGAGTCCAAGATTAGTGTTGCAGTTTGTGTTGAATGGAAGGTTCAGAAACTGATCGTGTTAGGTTACCCCATCAACACTTGTATAACTGAGGGTGGGGTGTAAGTTGCATGCCCGTAGATAATTGAAGGGTATGGGCGTAGCTGAGGGCGGGCGAGTACGGGAAAATAGGGAAGTGCATTGGGTGGCGGTGTGTCCTTGAGCAGTAGGGGCCATGCTCAAGTCACGTCCACCACCAGGGTATTGATTACTACCGCCGCCACTGCCATTGTAGCCATCACCATCACTGCCATTGTAGCCGCCACCACCACCACCATCGCCGCCGTCACCACCGCTACCCGTACCTGCTGTAGCCGCTATCGCCATAGTTGTAGCCCGCCACACCCACCGCCACTATTTACTGTTGTAGCCGCCACCGTCACTGTCCTTGTCGCCGCCACACCCACTGCCGTCGCTACCGTTGTAGCCTCCACCGTTTTTCTTTCTTTAACCCGAGGAAGATTGATTATATTAGCTTTAAGAGCTGTTTTCTCCTTGTTTATTACATTTTAATATCACCCATTTAAAATTGTGCAGTGAAAATAAGCGTGGACTCGTTAATATTCAGCACCCCCTCCCCTCCCGTCCCTCTTAATAACTCCTCCCTCTATTAATCACCATCTTCTATTAATCACTACCCTAAAACTGTTTTTTGTTTATGGCAAGTGGGACAAGTTAGTCGCCTAGTAACTAATGACCTGTAACCCACCTGCTGTATGTCTGACACAGCAACACCATGGGGGGGGGGGTTACTGGTGCTTACTGTCATGGTGTGGGTTGGAGGGATGAGACTTAAATACGAACAGTCAGTGTCGTGCTACCAATTAGTGCAAGAGCGCACATATACAGCAGCACGCACCACCACGACCTGTGGCTATGCGAGAGTAAGACCTACGTAACACCTGTATAGGACTCCTCATAACACCCGCCCCTACAAACGTGAGGAGGGCTGGATGGATCGTTGACACTGAACCTTTCTTAAAACACTAGCGTGCTGACGTGGCCTGTTGGGTAACCTTCATACAGTACTGTTGACTAGTGATGCTACGTGTGGAGGAGATAAGACGGTGGTGGTGGGGTGTTGCTACTAGTAATGACGTGTCACTAGGCGAGGGTGGAAATGATGGAAGAGAACACGGGGTCACAACAATAGTCACTCAGAAGAAAGCGGTATAGAGGAGAGGGGAAGGATCTATGGCGGTGGTTGTGGTGTTAATGTAAATATTAGGAACAGTTTGTGGATTTTGTTTTTTAAGCAACGCTAGTTTTACTAAACAAGAACATATTCAATGTTGCAAAGACCCAGCAAAAATTAGTCCAAACATTGCAAAATTGATATTTTGATAAATTATACTAATTGTTCCCTAAAGAAGGTTCCTTGATGCCAATGAGGGGCTCTTGATGAAGAAACTGGACCTGTCCTCCCCTTGAATCAAACCTGATTGCTTATCATTCTTCCCCCCCCCCCCCTAGTGCAGTATCCTTAAGTTTCAGCTCGGGCTGACAAGTTTCATAACATGTACGAAACTCATCCAGGGAAAACATAGCAGCTTTGTTTTCCCATTATGTAACACTTGTATATATTCAGGTATGTAAGTGGAATGACGTGAATACCTACATATTGGAACAAATAAGACTTAAATGCAATATGGGAAACTAAATGACACGTTCACTTTATTTGCAAACTTTCCAAAGAAAACCTTGTCATGTATAAAGTTTCCATGCTGCATTTTCATTAGCAGCTGTTTTAATACAAATAAATTAACGCGCTACATCAAGGTTCTCTGGGATATTTTTTTTGTACTCCGTTGAATTTCCAAATTAGGATATAGTACCACCCGTCAGAATGCCACCCACAACTGTCGACTAGCGCCCAGATACCAATCTACTGCTAGGTGAATAAAAGCAATAAGTGTAGATTTGCCTAGAAATCTCAACTTTGACGAGATTGAACGAGAGTCCTTTGGTTGTAGCTATCACTGAACTACGATTCACCTTTATAACAGTGTACATTATTGCAGGTAAACCATGTAAAAGTTTGCATGGTTTACCTGCCAGTGCCAAACTTTTAACACTTCCGTGTCACACTAGTTTGATGAGACTAATTCCTCCCTAGATGGTTACTATCTACCAAACTACTACTACTACTGTCATGCGTAAGAAGGAAAGTGGAAACCAGAGGTTGCATCATCCTTGTAGTATATTGAATTGTTAGTGCCAGAAAGCCTTGTGGGTTTGAGGCCCCCGGTAGTGTCATTTAGACGAGAACTTTGGGTAACTTTAAATATAGGATGGGCGGGTATATGAGGGAGTGTGGGTCGGAGAGTTGCAGCTGCCTACTCAAGTGTTCTTCATTTTTGTATTCATGTAAATTAGTTTTATTTAACATCCATTGAGAGGCTCACAATAATTGTAGTAAGTTACTACAACAAAGAATTTAAAATTTAAAAACAAAACTATATGTTTTTAAGGCAAGCTCATAAACATTGTACAGTGTTAGTTTATATCTGGGGAAAGGATTATTTTGTCACTCAGGATTACTCTGGTGCTGAGTGTAAAAAAAAGTTGTTGGGATGAGAAGCAGAGGTTTGATCTCAATGGAAGGGAGCTCCAATTCTTTGGATCAAGAGCCCTTCACTAGCCTTCAGGCACTCCGTTGAAGGGTCGATGAAGTTGCCAGATCAACCAGGCTGTAGTGGATATGTGGGCCAGTGGGGAACAGCCTAGTTGACAAAGCAACCACCAGACAAGCCTGCCTCAGGGACGGGCTGAAAGAATGGGAGAACTCTCGAAACCTGTCACTGGTGAATCTCAGAGAGGGGAAAGTTGGAAATGAAGGCAAGTACATGTTAATGTTTCCAGTGACTCCCCCAACAACCCTGTATAACACCGAATCAAAGAAATTAGTACAGGAATAAACACTTTAGAAACACAGGTATGGAGAATGATTTTGACTGAAGCGGGTGTGGTGGTGGTGACTGGTAGTGACACAGCAACTGTGCTCACCAGTTGTGTGTGAGGGCAAAACACTCGGCATTGTTTGAGTTAGCGGTGCTGTGATGGCCTGTCTGGGTGTGACCCTGGCTGACCTGCTGAGTGCTGCTCTTGATCTTGCTGACCTCAGGGATCACAGGTCACTCGTGGAGGGGTGGTGACAGGAAGGGAAGCGTGGGGGCGACTTGATAAGAAAAGGAAAGTTGGGGGTAACAGGAAGAGACTGAAGGAAAGGGAGGCTAGTAAGGGGTGGGGGCAACAAAGAAGAAAATTGAAGATAAGGGTTATTAATTATTATTGGACGCGCTAAGCCCATAAGGGAATTTGTATGACCCTAGGAAGTTGCGAAGAAAAGTCACAATACTGGAGCAGTTCACCAAAAATCTGCTCTTAGGAAAAGAATCTTATGATTTTTTCGGTCCCACCTGGACCAATGCCAAATCACAACTGGAAGTGGAGGAATGAAGTGTGAATGAGGGTAGATTGTAGGAGGGATGACTAAGATTGGGACCAGGCTGTAGTGTGTGAAGATGGTGCAATCTTAAGTCTTTATCTTCTGATTCTCCGTAGAATGACTGGGCTGCTGTATTTTTTTTCAAACAATTGGTTACCTGTAGTGTGCGGCTACCCTATTTTATTATAGGTACCCTATTTATGATAAGTGCCATACTCCATCACTAATAGATGCATTCATGAAATAACGTATCAGCCTGAGCTGGGAAACTTCACAGAGACGATGAAGATGTCGATAATTACACTGTAGGTTTATTAGCAGTGAGAAATTAAAATGGTGTAGGTGGGGGAGGTGGTGATATTACTAATACTTGTATCTATTTATTGAACAGAATATTGTTGGTGGAAAAACTGCTTTTGTTTGTAATTTAAGTGGTTACCAACAAACTCGTTGTTAAAGACAATTTGACAAACTTCCTTCATTCATTGCTTCTGAATTTTGTAGTGTACCATAGATAAACTTCGTGAGTGTTGTACAGAGTAGCACCATTATATACATATTGGTAGGTGGTAAGGACATTAACTAGGGAGGGGCTGTGTGCGTGTGCAAGTCACACTACCGGACTACCCAGTCCGGTAGTGTGACTTTCATCACCTTCCAGTAGACAACCTCCAACCATCGCCGCCGCACTTGAAAACAATGACCCTCACTTAAAATAAGATTGTAATCTAGCAACAGATGCTTGCGAGCCTGGGTAAATAGAGCAGTGTAAATAAATGGTTCAGAGAACCGACAAGTTGATAAATTAGACCCATGTGCAGCACTTGGTATCTTTGTGGAAACGTTTCCCCGCACAGTGGCTTCATCAGTCCAATACAAAAAAAAAGAATGAAGATTAGGAGTAGTTTGAGGTAATCAGTCTCCCAAGCCTGGAGTCGATGTCATCAGACCATCAACCTTATCAAGATTGGACTGATTACATAATCAGTCCGTCAATCTTGATAAGGTTGATGTCTGATGACATAGACTCCAGGCTTGGGAGACTGATTACCTCAAACTCCTGATCTTCATTTTTTTTTGTACTATGAAACCATTGTGGCAAAATATTTCCATGATAGATACCAAGTGTTGCACATATCTAATTTATCGAATAGAGCAATGTTTTACCATGTAGTTCTTAGCTATAAGGCACGTTTGATCGGTGCTCCAGCACCTGGTTAGTCAGTGAGCGGGTAATCGTGCGACTTGACCCATGTCAGGAGACCTTAAAGAATGCCACCACCACCACTACTACTGTGGCTTGGGGAGAGGACAGTAGGAAGCGAAGGGTGAAGGTTGACCAGTAGGAGCTACCGTCGCTCCACCACCACTATTGGTCATTACTTCACTTGCCTCTACCTCGCCACACCAATATTTCCTCAGTGCTGAGGACGTAAGCGTGCCACTGGAGCTTAGGTGGGAGGTTCCTTGCTTGCTGGGGTGTCACCCCCGCCTCCTGGAGAAAAGGTGGTGGGATAGGGGTGTAAGAGCAGCGGGAAAAGATGAGAGATCTATTATTGAGTTCAGGAATCATCGCCCCCGCGGCCTGATCTTGAACCAGCTTATTTATATTGGAAATAAATATAAAAAATTGTTTAACACAGGAAAGTAAAGTATATAGGCAATGTAAGTAAGTCTAAAATTTACCTGTCATCTTGCAGGTTCCGGAGACAGAAAAGACGAGCAATCCTGTCTGTAAACCCTTTAACGGACTTTTTTCACACGTATGAAGGAAGATAGTACCTTCCTGGGCGGTGCTGTCCACCAACCTACTAAATTTGATTCAGTATTACCAAGGAACACGACCTTGCTGTCGCTCGCCTTCGGTGTTGGTTGTGGTGAGGCTGGTGGGACCTTGGTCGAGCAGGCAGCGAGGTTGGGTGAAGGGCATCGAAATTTGCTGGACTATAATAATTATACGCTACAACCCTCACCTGCGGCTTACCTGCAGAAGGGGCTCAAGTAATTGTAAGTGTACGCCCCACAGTCGTAATATCTCGTGTTAGATATCTGGTAAGGCGAGACTTTTGGGTGAAGTCTCTTTATTGTACCAGGAGGAAGTTGGTAAACAGCATCCATCAGTGGAGGTATTACTCTCTGCCATACCAATGTGCAGCGGAAACCTGTATTGGTGTTCATGAGATAAATAAAATACCATCAAAGTTGGCAGGTAAATCTTTTAACTGCCTACGCGTGTCGCGTGCTCGTTACAAGACATGTGGTGAGAACGGTGGTGAATGGCAGAGGAGCGCTAACAAGCAGACGTCTGAAAGACTGCCAACCCGGGATGCTGCTGGAAGAAGCCATGCCTCTAAATTGTCACGTCTCTAACACGCCATGACCTCTCACCATGTCTTGGGTAAACAGAAGACTGTTCAGGTTATTAACCCCCAGAGGATTATAAACCAAGAAAACTCAAGAAGTTGGGCTTATTCCGTTGGTGTCCTATCTTCCCGAAGGATCAAGACTAGTCTACTAACACCCATTTAACTATGTACTACTATTAAGTGAATATAGACAGCACATGTAAAAAGACTTATTCATACGTCTGATCCTTTTAGTTGTATGCCGAATACTTTACCCCTGAGCTAAGAGTCGTAGAAAGCGCTACGTACGACTGTACGTGGAAACTAAAACATTGCACTCGACTTTCAGGTCGGAAAGGATGATTTCAAAGGGACTTTGACACTCCATTTGACATAATCATCTTCAGGTTACAGAAGCACAAGTTAGTCAGCTTGTACAGAAATGGTGAGCCTAGGTAGGACAGATGGTTAGTCACCTTGGCTTATGTTACTTCTCATTTACTTTAATAATAGACAGCTTTGAGTTATAGCATACATATTGTAATCAAAAAGTAAAGTTACAATAGTAGGCTGATGTTGCAATTCTTGACTTGTAGGAGTGTATAAAGGTAGCGGTAAAGGACGACCTTACAGCTATGTGCGGGTAGTAGCGCCGCCAATGACCGAGTTTTCTCAGTAGTGGGCGGTCGGAGTTGGTCAGGAAGCGTCAGCTCAAGGACGTCGTAAATGACTGTCCAGGAAAGCTTGCTCCAATCTCTCCATTCTTCTATCTTCCTACCATGCACATTAGATTCTCCCACGTAATATACTATGTTAAGCCTCACCCTTCCCACTCAGTTTGACACCCCCGACCACCCCCTTTTCCACATCAACCTGTACCCTACCGAGAAGCAAGCTATACAGGGTTCAGCAGGACATGTTTGGGCTGCCTCCTTCAACAGAAATAGCCACTTTGAAACTAATGTCGAATGTGCATAGAGTACACACACCACATAGTACAGCTGTTGGCAGATGGCGTGCAGCTACCTGGAATACTTTTTAATGGCTTGCCAGCAACTTACTTTTTCACTTTCTTAGTGTTATTTTTTTTAAATTATTGGAGTGCACGAAGTCTTTTGATGCTGTTTATCGTAACTTAGTGTGATAATATTTGTGTTTTATTCATGCTAGTAATTTTTAGTTTGTTACTGTTATTAGTTTTATTATGCCTTTTTTTTTTATTGCCAAGACGCTGAATGATCTACACGGTCAGAGCATTCTTTAAATGTCAATACTACCACCACCCACCCTACAAGCACCCAGCCACATCTCAACACCAGACTCCTCTCCCCTACTTCACTAAACCCTTCTTTTCCCACCAAGCTCTCTCCCTCCCTCTCCTAATCTCATCAACCCATCCCCTTCCTCACTTGCTCTACCTCAGCGCCTGATACTCTAACCTATCACTACATTCTAAGGATAGCCAGTCAAAACAGATTTCACTCTGCAGTAGTTTCTCTTGAGCATACGGCTAGCAGTAACAGCCTGGTTGATCAGTCAATATACCAGGAGGCTTGGTTTGGACCGAGTCGCGGGGACGTTCAAACAAGTGTTCAGGTAAACCTTGTAATGTTGTAAGGCAGAGTTTAAATTTGATAATTGTATAACTGCTGCTTGGCAGATTGTTGAGTTGCAGCTCAGCCTGACGCTAGAGGATAACTTCCCTTGTTTAGAGTTAATTCATTTTAACGCGGTTGGTGAAAATATACAGATGACCTGGCATCCTTCCCTTTACTCCATGACTTTGGTTGATAACTTGAGCTTAAGTGATTATCCTTCCTCACTCCACTTGGGTTGATCACACGTGTAAGTAGCAGTAAGAAATGCCCCTCCATTCACCGCTTATATGATGAATCAAGAGGAGAGAGACCACTGCAGTTACTGGGTGAATGCACACGGTCCCTATTGTAATTAAACAGACGGTGGATCGAGCCTCTCACTTTTTTTCCGAATAACTCACGGGTTTAGCGCTGAACATAGTATCATAAGAACTGACTTTTTTTTTTTTTTAAATTTTTCTCCTCCCTTTGTTGAATTATCAAGCTTGTATTTCACCTGCTGATCGTAGCGACTTGAGATATTTTTTTTCCCTTAGCCCTAGAGGTGGCAGCGACCTATGCTCGTGCTGGTGGAGATGGCCGGGCGACCTATGCTCGTGCAAGTGGCAGGCAGGGAAAACTAGAGGTGTTCTACACAGCAAGGTCATTCACTCTCCCAGTGTGGCCTTCAGCCTTTACGTTCTCCCGTTTTTAGTACTCGTGTTACTGCTGAGAATTTGTGGTCAGTTGGAGGTGAGTGGTGGTTGGGCGGGGTAGGGTGATATTTAAGGATTTTAGGTGTAATTCTGTTGATTTAGACTGTGTGCAACTTATGGGTATCTTTACTTTGTAGACGTTTCACAATCAAGTGGCTTTATTAATACATGAACATAATGTGAAGACTAGAAATGTATGCAGAGTAGAGGACGAAGTAATCAGCCTAGGAGCAGATGATGCGAACTGTTGGAAAGACAAGGTAGTACTAACTGGTGTAATCGTGTTTTACATCAGGTACGCTGCTGCATCCTCAAAATACATTGTACACAACACTTGAATATTCACAGTAGGTTCAAAGTTTTATGACGTCATTCTGCCCATCAGGACTAGAATTTCTAACATTTATTTTTTTCCTTGATGGGACAACAGTGGTGTTGAAGGTGATGAAAAGGGATTAATCTGAAGTTGACCTAACTACTCCCAAAAAATAGTAAAATGTGACGGATGAAACTCAAAAATAGTGTCCCAGTACAGTGACTGGGGGAAAATTCGCCAAAAATGATAGAGCCTTATGACTACGTTTGTCCCTTCTGGAACACTGTCAAATCACGGCAGTTATGACTAGAATATTAAACTGAATACTAAGCTTATTACAAGGCCCAACCATCATCAGCGCCTACCGCCACAAACCACATACATGATGTTGTTAGCGGCAGCAACCAGTCTTGCTACCGCTAGCACCAACAGACTGACTGACCAGGCATTCAGCATGGAAAGCCTGGACTCGTGAGGGGATGCGAGGGTAGAAGAGTCCTCTAAACCGGTCACAGGTATAGTACAGCCACAAGGCGAGAACGGGCCAGTGACCCGTGACAATGAAGGAAAGAAATGAGCACCACACCTTGGGTGTGCGCCTGCCTGCCTGGAGGTACGATACGAGGTGTGCGCGTAGCGTACCTGGCGGGACGACGATACCAGGTGTGTGCCTGGTGTGGTTTTTCGTAGATGTTCTCTGGGGATGGTTCACACTGATGCCCCGTCGTTCACGTCTGCTGGTTCCGCAAGATGTTCACCCATGAAGGAGAACTCAGCGTCTGCTGGTAACAGTATATCAAGGGTGAAGTTTGACGTCATCAGCTGGTGGGGAATTAACCCGCTCGTAGTAAAAACTGGATGTTGTGTTCTTTACCGCGTTCGTGTGAAAGTTGAGGGTGGGAGGCAGTTTGGGACCCCTCCTGATGTGCTGTCCCTGAGGCAGTCTGGACTACTACTGCTGTGAGCTTTAGTGATTAGAGTATCTAAGAAATTGTAGCTTTCTTCCTCCGGTCAGATCTGATTACCTCCCATTTTCCCGGCGATGAATGACCCTTACAGGATTTATATATTTAATATGCCTTTGATTAGTTTCGAGTTTTTTCCCTATTCCCACAGCACGACCCTGGGCCAGGCTTGTCTGGTCAACTAGGTGAACCGCTGGCCCTCGTATACATCACAGCCTGGTCCGGCACGAAAGAGACCACCAATACCTTTACGAAGACTTCTACACTAGTTCCGGCAGTGTTTGATATTCTTCCTTGTAAATATAATAGTGATGAGGGTTAAGACTTTTTAAGTTTTGCAAGAAAAAAGAGAGGCTGATATGATACTTACATTTTATGTACCTTTTTTATATTGATTTCGATATATTAAAAAATATTATCTTCAGCTACCTGCTTTATTATTCCTTCAGATCTACACTGAAAGTGCAAAGTTAAGGCTTTTTTTTTTTTTTTTTTTTTTTTTTTGGTGGAGGGCGAGACTGGCTGGAAGAAAAAAAACTTGAGATATGGCTAACTTAAAGGGTGTAATCAGTTGCTACATGGAGTTGTCCCTTCCTGCCTCCCAGACTGCCTGTGGTGGCGGAAGAGACGATGGTATATTGGTGGAAGTGGTGATTGGTGTGGTGGTGGTAGACAGACAGACATGCGGTGGCGTCAAGGTGGTGGTGACAGAACTGTGGCGTGATGTTCTGGACGGGGTTATGGTTGTAAATTATGTGGCAGTGATAGTTGTGACAACAGTGTAGTGGTGGCGTTGTAGTGGTGTACTCGGTGGAGGCGACATTGATCGCTAACACCCGCCTGACCTACTTTTCCTGCACTAGCTTATAACGTTCCTCTTGAAATATTAACTGGCGACCTGATCCTTCATAGGCAGCCAGGCTTAGTATCTCCTACTGCATTGTCATCATTCCTCTAGGTGTGCGCACGCGCTCCAGTTTGTCACTATCACCACTCGAATCAACCGACTCCTAAATTAGTGTTATTTTTTTAGTAGTTGATCACTTGGTTATCGTGGGAGTAGTCATTGGGAAGTTGAAGGGAAAATTTTTATTTCACAATTTTTTTTCCATAACCTGGATCTGGTTTGTGATCAGGTGAACCTTGGGTGAGGAAAATCCCAGAATTGTTACTGTTAGTGGTAGTGTTTATAACAAGTTTGCATCCCCCGCCTTTTCCTTAACTATTGAAAAACTTTATTCACTAACAAACCCTAACAGGGACATAAGGTGGGTGAAGGTGATAGGTTATTTAAATATTAGGTTCTTTCTCCCCATAACGGGCGATGTGCTAAATCTGTACAGTTGGGTGAAAATGACTGACATTCATGAAGTCAATGCAGTGGCAATAAAAAAAAAAGTTGCGGTGGGTGACGTATGTTGGGACGAATACTTGTGTGTATTTTGGTAGGTTGGCTTCCCACATTGATGTTTCATGCCATTAAACATGTCACATTTATATATTTACACCTTGCATTATAACTGCACAACTATACTATAGACATAATATTTTGGAGTAGAAATTCCAGCCTAACAATACTAATTTGTTTGTACCCAAGTAGAGGTGAGATGTACCACAGTTCTTGTAGGAGTTTTCAGGAAATCATCTCTTTGCGGTGTAAGACATTTTTGGCCATTGACTTGAACGACTTGTGTACATTTGTGAAATGTGAAAAAAAAAAAAAGTTGCCTTTGCCCGTTGATGTTTTCCTTAATATGATAATAAGTTGGTCGTGACAGTAACAAATTATCAGCAGCTATTAGGAGGGCACAGATTACCCGAGTGGTTATAGTGCTTTGTAAGTAACACAAATGTCCATGGATGATTGTAAGTTTTGTATTCTTAAATTAATACCTTGTGAATTGAATACGCAGCAGTATTAGTGAGAGAATTTTGAAGTATTCAACACTGGTTTGACTCAACTAGGTCGAGGACTAATGTGTAGTAACGCCAGTGATTACCTAATTGTAGGCACACGAGAAGAGCTAAGTTCGTGTCTTGGTTTCCATATCTAATAGTATTGTGTCAATCCATTGATTGTAAAGTTTAATACCTCTTGTAAACCATTCCATTGTTCTACCACTATCCCCTCCTAGTTTGTGTAGGGAGATAGATAAGTAGTGTGTAGGGATGTGAAGTAGTGTCGGGTGGGTGACACTGAGTGTTCCTGCAGGCTGGGAGAGGTGGGCAGCAGTAGCAGCAGCAGGAGCAGTGTGTGTGTAGCGGCCTGGGGATCCACATCCACCATCCCGGGAGGGGGCACAGACAAGAATCCAGATGACTTGCCTCTCCACCCGGCCTCGTCCATCACCTTTGACCCTGATGCGCCTGTGACCCAAGCACCAGCGTCGACTTGCGACCCCGCCGGCGCGCAGGTCAGGCAGCCAGACCCCCCACGGGAGAGTGGCAAGCAGGCCCCCGCGGAGGTAGCACACGACACTGCCGTCTCACGACAAGATCTCCACTTGCCCGGCCTCCACCGCAAGCGCAAAGAACACGCTGACGGCAAGGAAGGAGGCGAACACGACCCCAAAGTGATCAGGTAGACTGGCGCACCTGTGTGCTTGGGGCCGCCCTCTTCTGCTCCGGCATGATGTAGCATGACACATTATTGCAGTACGCTGTACACCCTCTGCCCCCTCCCCTTCCTCTCTGCGCCTCTCTGGCCCTTCTCTAGTCTCTCTGGCCCTTCTCTCGTCTCTCTGCCCCATCCTCCACCCTGGCCGAGCTATAGCATGATACATAATTTAAAGAATGTAGCAGCTAATGCGTATATACACGCATTGCTTCTTGCTTTGACATTTCCCGTCTCGCCATATTGTATTCTTGGAAAGAGAAATGCAGTATAATGAGATCTTTTATTGACATTGTTTCGCATTATGAAGTCATATACTGATTGCTCTATTTGTTTGACTTGATAAAGCCCATTGTGTGGGCGAAACGTTGACAATCTATGATCGCATTATACTGTATTTGTGCCTTTTTTTTCCGTGGTGTCGGCATTTTATGCCACTTTTCTCTGATACAGTGAATATAATGTTATTGTGGGCACTAGATGTGGACACTAGCCACACTGACACGTTCATCTCGTATACTACTGCTCTCATCTTGCATAACATTCTGCCTATAGTTTCTCAGTTGCATTATAGGTCTGCATATTTTTATTTAATTTACTTTTTGAATATTGTGTGATGTGAATTGTTCGTAAATTTTTTTTTGGGTCCTGACTAGATAATGCAAACTTTTTTTTTCTTACCTAGTTGTACTGGCGGGGGATAGTTTCAGCTCCTTGTCCCGTCTCTATGTACATTGTTGCTTGGTCCCTGGCAGATCTGCTTATGAATCAGTGTACCGAGGTTTGCTTCCACCACTTTCCTATCCAGCTGTTTCCACCGTGGAAACCGTTTCCTATGTTTGATTTACTGTGTTTTTAACAAATATGTGCTCCCATATTCTTGATCCTCTAATTTCAGTATCTCCCTGATAATACTGTCGATATTTGTAGGCATCTTTTATATCGTGATCATATCTCCCCCAGCCTTTTTTTTTTCCTTAGTTCTACCAGTGAGGTGAACTTCCTAAGTAGTCTTTCATCTTAGTTGCTTTTCTCCCACCACCCCTACCTTCCAGTGAGGACCATCTCTGGTCTCCTATACACAGCCCCCACGAGTGTGCTCGGGAAAGGAGACTAAAGTGTTATATCCTGAGACCCCAGGAGTTTATTATTCTTACCTGCATAAAACTAAACTCAGATTTTAATCTCAGGCCCCCAGGAGTGTACTTTGATGTGCACAATCCCCAGGATCTGTCTCTTCCCCTTCCCACTGTATACTCTCATGTATCTTATAACCAACCCTCCTCACTGTTCACTAGTTGAGAGTTTTGCTTGTGCGCGTCCTGCAGTGTGCACACGTGTTTTAATAGTCTTTAACGTAAAATTTCTTTCACCACCCGGGGGCGTTGATCCTCGAAACCCTCTCCAGGTATACCCCAGGTAATACCCCAACCATCCCCCATACACCAGTCTCCATATCTCATTCCCTTCCCCTATATTGTATTCCCCATCCCCCTATCTCAAGATATCACCACATCTCTTCGGTTGCATCTAGAGACCCTCTGAGCACTTGAAAGACTATGACAAAAAGTTGTAAGGATTTAGCCACAAAGTATTCAAGTGGAGTACCCTATGACGTCTGTGACGATTGACGTCATCAAAAGACTTATTTACATGCAACCTGATTGACCGGTCTTTAAGTTGGTTTGAGAGATATATAATACTTGTAATTATAACTTTTTTTTTTTGACTACTGAAAGCTTTGTTGGGTCTAATACAGTATTGAGTTACTGGAGGAGAAATTGAGTGTTATAACTCGTGTATCAGTATTGAAGATTTTAAAAAATGGCACGTATGTGCGAGTGGGCATGCTCATGTGCATGTTTATGCTCATGTGCATGCAGAGTTGAAACAGTAGTGTAGTTTGTTTACCATATATCCTCTGAATAAATAGCATATATCCTCAGTGTAAAAGAAGAAATTCTTCTGTCTTTCTCATTCACTTCCATGAAAACGTCTTTAATGGCCCACAACTAGTAATGTTTGTCCTTTCATGACCCACAACTAGTAATGTTTGTCCTTTCATGACCCACAACTAGTAATGTTTGTCCTTTCATGACCCACAACTAGTAATGTTTGTCCTTTCATGACCCACAACTAGTAATGTTTGTCCTTTCATGACCCACAACTATTAATGTTTCAGTTTTCCCCAGTATGCTTCCTTATATCTCTGCCATTCCTACTGTATACTTTGCCAGCTGTCTTGACTTGCCATCAGTCCATGGTTTTTCTATCTCTTCAGCTTTTCTGGTGCCCTGACAGTGTTATACAAATGTGTTCTATCAAAGTTGTGTCCTGTCCCTCCTGCTAATGTATCCTGAATAGTATGGCCACAGCATTGCCCCATTATGCAGTAAATAGTGTTTAAGCAATATGTCAGGTATACATAGTTCTATTTCATTCAGAATTTTCATGATCAACGAAACCTGGGAAAATATTCTGACTTAAACAGAGTTACTTTACATTTCTGCAGTTATTCTTTAACTCAATGACATTTACATTGTAAATCTAGTGTCATTCACGGGTGTCTGTTTTAGAGAAATGTAATGAATATATTCCATTGTGTATGAGCGTGTTTGTGTATGTATGTGCGCGCGTTTGTTTACCGAGTATTAATTATGCAATGTTGTATGTGTACCAAGTGTTATTGACGCAGTGTTGTGTGTTTACAGGTCGAACAAGGAGGTCGTCGGCGACCTTGATACCATCAGGTCAAAGGTGCCAACGTACACAAAGGTGAGTAGCTGTAGCTTCTTGTTGCTGGCCCCCCGCCTCCTCCCTCTCCATTAGTTTTCTTCTTACTCTTCCTCCATCCTTTTCCTTCTCGCTCCTCCTCCATATCCTTCTTTGGCGTTTCACAGGCGAGAAGGTAACCTTTCTTACCCATAATATGGGGAAGTAATGAGGTAAGAATGGAGCATCATCTCTCACTACATGGAACTAACTCGTTCCACCTTACCAGGTGTTCATAACTTAATGTTCAGTCTTATTGAGAATAAATTAATAGGGGAAGTGAATACTATGTTTCATAGTATTACATTTTATTAATGCTTAACTACAATAGAATACTTGGTTAGTGAGACAGGGAGCCGATACTAAAGGAAAGGTACCATATAAAATCTTTGAGATAGGTGAATGCAGTATACTGAGCCCAAATGAATAATTACTTTCTGTATAAAAAGTTTTAGTAGATCACTCTGGAAAACAAGACCTCACAAGGGCCTCGGGTATATTCCCGACAGTGTCTGGCCACCAAATCTTCTCTTAGCTGCTTTCCCTGAACATACAACAGGCCTCGACACCCATCCTCCCCCCACCCCATAACTCCTGGCTGGAGAGGTCCACCTATCGTGGGAAACTCACCACGTGGTCACTCATAGAGCAGAGATTCTACTTGTGGTTTACCTGGAGAGGGTTTCGGGGGTCAACGCCCCCGCGGTTCGGTCTGAGATCAGGCCTCATGGTGGATCAGGGTCTGATCAACCAGGCTGTTACTGCTGACCGCACGCAAACTGACGTACGAACCACAGCCCGGTTGGTCAGTAGGGTGTGATGTTAGAGGATTAGCATTTCTGTCTTCTGACACTAGAGACCTGGACTCAAGATATCACATCTCATTTTCTTTCCATTTTATTAGGATAATCTAAGATTGCCCTCAATTCTAATTGTTTTATTCTGATTTTGACAAAATTGCAATACAAAAAACATTAAATAATAAACATCCTGGGAGCCTGACTGGTCTTGATCTACACTGAAAGTGAATATGCATTTGGGTTCAGTATATTGTATTCCCATTACCCCCCTTGCCCTACCTCAAGGTGTTTTATATCTTACTATTAGTATCAGATCGCTCTCACTAACCAAGCTTGCTGTTGTAAAACGTAATTATTAATAAATTGTAATAGTATGAAATATAGTATTCGCTTTCCTCGTCTTCAATTTGCTTAAGTGATGAATATGTAGTAAAGTGAAGTGGAGTAGTTGTGTGTAGTGAGACATAATACACCAGCCGGGCTGTGGTTCGTACGTTGGACTGCGTGCGGCCAGCAGTAACAGCCTCATTGATCAGGCCCTGATCTACCGGGAGGCCTGGTCGTGGACCCGCGGGGGCGTTGATCGCCGGAATACCCTCCAGGTAGACCATTCTCTTATTACTTCTCCATATTGAGGGTAAGACGGGTTTACTTCTCGTCCGTGATATGTCACCTTCATCCTCGTCTTTCCGCCCTCCTCCATCCTCGTTCCTTTTGCAAATCATCCGATCAACCTTTTTCTTCTCCTATTCATCCACTCGTTTCAACTTTTGAAGCTGTCGTAACTACTAAACCCTTAGAGAAACCATGGAACGGGTAGGCTTTTGCAATCGTGTTAAGATTCCGTGATTCAAACCTATAGATGAATATTAGAGTATATCCTCACCACCCTACTAGTCTCCCGGCTCAGGCTAATACATTACCTCGTGTGCTAAAGTATGACATTAAAATCTCTGGAGTTTTATAAGGTAATGTAGCATGTTTGTTGTTGCTCCTCTGTGTATATTCCTTGCCGTCTATGGCTGCAGTGCGTTGATGTACCCAGGGGTCTTTTAACAGTTACTATTTTAGAGTTAATGAAACGTAATTGTCCATTTCTTTCTTCCCTCTCCTTTCACTATCCCTCTAACTCGTCTCCTTTCTACCTATCTACACCCTCTCCCTCTTCTCGCCCAACTCAGTCTTTCCCCCCTTACCTCTTCCTCTCCCCTCCCGAACTCTCCCTCTCTTCCTTCCTCCAAGGATTACAGCCTCTTCACCTCATGAGCACCTATTAAGGCATCTTAGGAAACCTCTCGAGGCAACGCTGCTTCCTGCCTCTACTTGCCGTGTTGCTGTCTAGTACTGTTCTCATACCCTGGATGTTTCTCACCTGCCTCCTCTGTCCCCCTCCCCCTTCCTCTCCACTCGGGCTAGGACAACCCCACTGTCAAGAGCTCACCCTACCGTGCTCTGACTAGAATTTTTTTTTTCCCTCTGCAATAGCAAGGACTGCCCCCCACAATTCATTAACCCATATTTACCAGGACGGCCCCCTTCCTTTTTGGTTCAGACACTTTCCTACATCGAGCAGCTGTCCTCATTTTCGTTACTTTTGAGATTTAGCTAAAAGGCGCCTAGAGGTTGCTACAGTGAACCCCACCCTGCTATGTTCTGTTAGAATGTGCTTCACTTCACTAGGTCGTCCCCACTGAGATTATGCTGATTCCCACCTATTTAAGAACTTGTTTTGAGAATGACTCGTGAGTTGATAAGTGGGTTTTAAAATACACTAACAGGGGAAAAAACGTATCTACGATGTTTCACCTACACGTGGCTTTTATCAAGTATGGGAAATCCTCCAAATAACGTACGCCTGTTTAAAGGACTTCGGAAATAAGGAACAGAATCTGCTGGGTCGGTCGATTGTGAAACAACGGACATGGTTCTTTAACCAAAGAATTGTCAGGGCAAATCTTTCCTCTGTCCACCACATATCACCGGCCATACGATCCTCCATGTTTACATGACTTATACTTTATAAAGGTGGCCCTTTTTTTTATTTTTTTGCGGCTACGAAGTAAGTTCACTGACCATTGTACTTAACTATAAATATCTTAATTTTAGAGGTAAAATTTAAATTTTTCGCTCATCTGTCTCCTTAAACACGTACATATAATATAATATTTCAAGATTTGTTTAAATGCGAAAAGTCGTTACACTATAAAATTAGGCATTGACCTCATCCTTATGGGTTAGCGCTTAGTTTAGATTATAATAATTGTGCTCACCATCTCCAGTTATCCCTATTTTAATATCGGCGAGAGAACTTGGAGTGTATGGGGGGTACTTGGTACACATTTGAATTGACGATAAACTGCCATTGGCACTGCAGTGTTACCGATATTGACACGCATTTATACTGCGTGTCAAGATCAGAACTTTAGGGCTTTTGGGGGGCTACTACTGTCAAGGTAGTGATTACGGTACATGATGCTGGCACCCTGTGGTGCATGATGCTGGCACCCCTGTGATATGATGCTGGCACCTTGAGGTACATAATGCTTAAAAGATTACTTTGAGGGAATAAATGTGGCAGTGTAGGGGAATACGTGTGTGTGTAGGATCAAGTACAAGAAAGTTGTGTGTGCTGGAGGTATTAATAAACTCTTCCCTTCTCCTCCGCTACTACTAATCCCACTTGAAGATGAGACGTATTTATGAAGGTGTTTAGTTACGGCAGCTCGCGCCTCTTTGCTAATGTTCACAAATGTATGCGCGTGTTAGTTACCATTTGTCAGAGGCACTTTTCAATAGACACCTTGCTTGTGTACGCGCGCTCTCGTGTACATACGTACTCCACTATTCGTGGATGCAGGTGTGCAGTCTCGGCTCCTGTACATACCTCGTAATTGGCAGTTACCGAGTTTACTCTTGCATGTAATTATTTTCTACTTTCTCTTTGTATCTAATAATTTGTATTTGTAAGAGCCATAGTATAGCTGGCCTAGGAGGCAAGGAGTTGTAGAAGTTGAGGGAGGGGGGGGGAATAATGACGGAAGGGAAGGGTTGTATGGATTGCCGGGAGGAAGGATTGGAGGTGTAAACCTAAAGGGTTGGGGCGTTTGTGTGTGTGATTATGTGAAAGGAATGTGTGTATGTGGGGATGGGTGTTAGGCGCGCAGACACCCAGACACCCCACACACACAACCACTCACACACAACCACTCACACACACACACACACACACACACACACACACACACACACACACACACACACACACACAACCACTCACACACACACACACACACACACAACCACTCATACACACGTGCACGCATACACAACAGGCCTAGTGTCTAATCGACATGTGCCTAGGACAAAATGGTAACTAACACACATCACACTCACTGGTAGCACTCTCCGGTGTCCCCAGGGAGGAGGGGGGGGGGAAGAGAGAGGATGGTGCCACTTGGCTGTTGTCAAGTGAGCAGTGTACAACAAAGCTGTTAGTGTAACTCTCCCCACTTGTGCTCTTCCTCTCTCTCTCTCCTCCATTATCTGGCTTGTAGTGTACTTGCTTCTTGTCCTCTCGTGTGGTCGAGAGGTAAGGCGGGTCAGTTCGAGAGGTAAGGCTGGTCTGTTCGAGAGGTAAGGCTGTCTGTCCCCCCCCCCGGGGGGGGGAAAGAGTTTGTGGCAGAATCAAGTTTACTGACTGGTAATCGCGAAGAGGGAAGTGGACTGTCCTATGAACTGGGAATGGTATGGGGTGAGCTGGGTAGTTTGGGAGAGGTAGGGAGGCAAGGAACTGGGATAGTCGAGGAGGTAGGGAGTTGGGGAGGTATAGAGCTCTGTAATTGTTTGGAGGCAGGGAGTTGGGAGAGAGGGAAGAGGAGGGTGTTCGTGACTGCTACAGTCTGAAACTGTAACGTTACTATTAAAAACATAAACAACGTTAGAATGTTGTATCTCAGGTTTGTAGCATTTTACCAAACATGCACGAATATTGCATGTGATATTGACATTGTGCCAACATTTGGGCTGACAAATATTATATTTATGGCGGTATGTTGATTCACAAGATGGTGCACTGCCCGCTACTGTCCTTGGTGGTATGTTCACTCACAGGATGAGTGCCACTGTCAATAAATTCACTCCTTATAATATAGAAACAAAGGAGTAGAGGTAACATGGGTAGTGTCACGTAGGCACTCCCTGGATGGCGGCACTGCTACCTAGTTTCTCTAAAGAAAATGGTGTTAAGATCTCAGCTCAGTAGCTGGTAATTGGATCACAGCCAATAGGTCCAGGATTCGATCATTGAGTAAAGATGGACGGGCAACCCTCCGTACACCTAGGGAGGGATCAGTCGATTGTTGTTGGTTGCATCCTTGTAATAAAGAAATGGACCTAAAAGCAGGGTCGTTAATCCAGGTTTTATGAAAACAGTGAAATTCAACAAAATTTCACCAGTGTTAGAAAATTCAGTTTTAATCATTAGTGATATCAGTTTTGACATAGTGTAGTATCCAGAGAATGGAAAGTCTCTCGACAAATGCCTCTGCCAAGCGCCGGATCATCCAGGCTGTGAAAGATAAGTGAACCAGCGGGCTACCAGCAGCAACAGCCTACTTGATCATGCAAGTACCAGACCAGCCTGGCCCAGGGCCGGGCTGCGGGAGTAGGAAAAAAAAAAATCGAAACTTGAAATTAAGATGAAAAGGTATGGAGAAAGAAAATGATCAATCTCGACACATTGATGGAGTATTCAAAGAAGGGAAGTAAGTTGTCACGGCAAGAAGTATATTAGTATTTTTTAGTTCAAATCTTGTATATTATATCCAGTATTTGACAGATGATTAAAATAGATATAATTGACATTACGACATTAGTTACATTTCTATGTCGAATATCGCATTGATAGCAACTGTAAACGGTTTAACATCTCGGTTTACCGCCGGTATTAGATACTTCATGAAAGAAAAAAATGGAAATTCATTATAAATTTTGCGATAAAGATCATAACATATATATTTTAATTCATTAACATAATTTCCACTGGTGCCTAGATTTATAAAAGTAGACACTCAAAGATAATTTAGTCGCAAGGGGGAAGGGGGCAAGAGATCAATTCGAAGCCTGGATCTTTGATTGACTTGCCGAGTGAAAGTACAGAGTAGCTCTGAATATTGATGTACCAGTGGCAAAGCATAAGTGGAAGAACTCGATGCTCTCGCTTCGTCCCGAGCTTCTTCACAATCCTTAAAATAATTAGAAACCTGACTCGCATAAACAACTTCATTTCACCTATTTTGCTCTAAATAAAATAACGCTGTGAACAACATAGGATGAACAGTTTGAAACTTAGTAACACTGGTAGTGACCACGGAGTGGACTTCAGTAATGACCTCAAGTGCACCAAGTAATGTCTAGAAGTGCTACGTAGGTGTCATACCAGAAAGTTGGAGTACAAAACTTGCTTAAGAAAATGTACATGAATAATAAATAAGACAACAGCTCGCCTTATCTAAGTGTGTAAAGAATGAAAACAATACCATCACGAAGATTAAGAAGTAAACACGTGAGAGCAAACTGTTGTAAGAAAGTCAAATGGGTGGCTGTTGACGGAACCGTGAACAGTTAGTTGAAATAAGTTATACGAGCCGAGCACGTGGCTGCCAGTTATGTTTACATGGCAGATTATTTATCGTAATTTCATTTTCTTGTATTTATTTTTTTCGTTACAACCAAGCCTTGCCTAGCTAAGCTTATCCAAGCATAACCCAACCCAACTTAGAAATGGGCTGCAAACCGTATGTAAGAGTGTTAAAGTATTTTTATTAGGACGGGTTGGAAACTGACAGGTGATCCCTCTCCATACACTAAACCCCCGTCTTTTGATAATTAACAGAACCGGAAAGTTTAATTAATGTTTGCTTCAAATAATTCAACTTCAGGAAAACCCAAGGCCAGACATGTATTAGGTTTGCAAAACTAAGCTTTTAAACTTGAATATAACATTGGTTGTTAGTTTACTGTTGTATTGTTGTATACGTTGTTGCATTGTATGGGTAATGGACGAGCGCGGATGGTTGGGTTGAAGTCATGAGTTAAACCTTCGTGGGTGGGTGGGTGGGTTGGTGGTGGTTGATTGATGATGAGTGGGTGATATGGGTGAGCGCCGCCTGTTGGTAGGGGTGGCTGTTAAGACCTCGACTTGATATAGAAAGCGTTGGTTGTGTTGGAGCCAAAATATTCAGTCAAGGGTGGTTGTGTACACACGCACACGCTTTGCACCTTGCGTACTCTGGCCCATATGTTCATATTCTCTGTGACTTAGGCATTTGTGTTTATGGACTAAACCTTCAGCATCATAAACTACAAGAATGTTATAGAAGTGGTGAAGGACATGGGAAGGGGGGAGGGAAGTGCTTAAAGGGTAATGGGATTAGACAGTTGGAGGATGCTCTAATTATAGTAGTAACCAAGTTGCAGGTGTTATCCGGCCCTCCATATCCGGTGTGGATATTGTCCTGGCCTGTTGTTGATGTTTGTTGCTCAGTGACTACGCTTGTCCTAACAAAAATACACTCCCTCTCTCCTTCCTCCCTCGTACTCACACCATATAATCACTCACTCTGTGTTAAATTATAATTCTTATGACACACATGCATACATATTCACACGCATAGTCTTTAGTGTACATGTTTACGTTGCACTTGCAGTCACTCTAGTATCTCATAACTGGCAGAGGTCACTAAGTATACAGATTGATATGGGACTTAAGAATCCACTTGTCACTTTTTCAACTCGACCAGTTTTTGCTGGCAAATATGTGTACGCGAAGTCAAAGAAGAATACTCGCTTTCCAAATTGGATAAAAACAATTACAGAAGTTCAAAACCATGTCATTCAAGTTGTGATGAATTGTTATTTACGGGATGAAAGAAAGAAAAGTCAGCGGAAAAATCACACAATAATTTTTTAAATTTTAGCTTATAAAATGTTTAAGATTTTTCTTGACTTTGTGACCTTATTTCTAGAACTCTTTAAAACCGGTGACTGAGGAATGAAGGACACTTTATGAACTGGTTGAAATATTACCCCAGCGTGAAGAGCCAACTATTTTCATATAGCGCGGGAATACATTATAACTGGTTTGATCTGACTCCGGTTCTTTTATGTTGCAGGATTTCCTGGAGAGTCCTTCTGATTCCTTGGTCTCGCCCGAAGACGATGACGATCTTCTGTCCACAGTTGACGAGGATCGTACAACACAGGTAAACAGAGACTGCTTACCATTGTTCAGCATAGTTTTCACTACTCCCACACCATATGTCACTAGTGCTATTTTACTATTATAATTACTGAGTGGAGTCTTGCTAGTACTAGCAGCAGCAACCTCTGCTCTGGTGCTGCTGCTGCTGCTACTACTTTTGCTATTTTGCTACTATAACTGCGGCTGCTCTATACAACCACTGCTTCTACTATTTCCATTAACACTTGCCGCTGCTTCTACTACTATAACTATTATTACTACCACCAATACGTGTAGCCCTGAGCCAACTTTGTGCACACAAGTAATGAACACCAGATCACCCCCGCTTAACTCTTGTATCGGTTGCCCTTCACCTTCCCTACCACTAAACTCTGTAGCTCTTTATCCTACCCTAGTCCCTTTCCAATACAGGTTGGCGCTTTCTCCCCCGAAAGTTCTTACATCAGTGTCCCGATAACTTTCAAATGCCAACTTGATTCTTTATTTTATCCCGACCTTCTAGCCTCACTCTTTCCGCTATCGGACTTTCTTACAGCCACTGTACCTAGTTCTGAGCATTTTCGGAAGCCTGTTGCCCTTTTTTTCCTCAGACACTACACGTACATACGATCGTAATTTCCGACGTCTTTCCTACAACTTTCTACATATTACTGTTTTGAATTAAAATGACTTTTAATCCGTCGTACGTTTTTGTTATGCAAGTCTTGTATAACGTGTGATATTTTCTTTGTGTGTGTAGCGGTCTCGTATTTATACTTCGCGGTTCTTACTGCTAGAGTAATGGGTTAGGGTGATGGTAGTGGGTGTTGTATGGGGGTAATGTTTCTCATGGAAGTCAAGCGGTAAGTGACAATGTAGTAAGAGGTTGTTGTAGTGTAGCATGTTGGTAGTGTGACCCAGAGTACGTTGATTGAGACTTGGGTGATGTGTTGGAACAGAGCCCTGAGAGCAGCTGCGTGTCCGCCCATGACTACTGGGAGACTGGCGGCGAGAGCGATGTCCACAATGTTTGCCCTGACGACCTGGATAACACTCACGAAGAGCGACGACTCAGCGAGAGGTCGTTCCCCAGGGCCTACCCGCAGTCGTCACGCCGGAACCGCCGCAAGACCAAGAAGCGACACCACAGCCACAGCCCCAAGGTACATCAGTCACTCTTCTCTTCCTCCAACTCGTCTTCTCACCTGGACATCACCTCATCCTCCTCCTCAAGCTCGTTTGGGCATCACCTCATCCTCCTCCTCAAGCACGTTTGGGCATCACCTCATCCTCCTCCTCAAGCTCGTTTGGGCATCACCTCATCCTCCTCCTCAAGCTCGTTTGGGCATCACCTCATCCTCCTCCTCCAGCTCGTTTGGGCATCACCTCATCCTCCTCCTCCAGCTCGTTTGGGCATCACCTCATCCTCCTCCTCCAGCTCGTTTGGGCATCACCTCATCCTCCTGCTCCAGCTCGTTTGGGCATCACCTCATCCTCCTGCTCCAGCTCGTTTGGGCATCACCTCATCCTCCTGCTCCAGCTCGTTTGGGCATCACCTCATCCTCCTGCTCCAGCTCGTTTGGGCATCACCTCATCCTCCTGCTCCAGCTCGTTTGGGCATCACCTCATCCTCCTGCTCCAGCTCGTTTGGGCATCACCTCATCCTCCTGCTCCAGCTCGTTTGGGCATCACCTCATCCTCCTGCTCCAGCTCGTTTGGGCATCACCTCATCCTCCTGCTCCAGCTCGTTTGGGCATCACCTCATCCTCCTGCTCCAGCTCGTTTGGGCATCACCTCATCCTCCAGCTCGTTTGGGCATCACCTCATCCTCCTCCTCCAGCTCGTTTGGGCATCACCTCATCCTCCTCCTCCAGCTCGTTTGGGCATCACCTCATCCTCCTCCTCCAGCTCGTTTGGGCATCACCTCATCCTCCAGCTGTTTGAACACCGTCTCGTGCCTTGATCATATTTACCGTCACGTCCCGTCGTTATAACTTGAAGGCGTACCTTGTAGTGTGGGTGTGGTTGGTATGAGCGTAGTGAGAGGGCACGTGGCACATTGTGGTAGCCTCGGGTAGAAGGCAGGGTCCTCTAACCTCCATGGTAGGTGTCTGACGAAGTGCGAGTGTATGCCAAATTTTCCCCCATTTTTCACGGTACTTGTGGGATACATTGGTATTGATAGGTAGTGGGCCAGGCCTTGATTATGGTAGGCCTTGATTATGGTAGGCCTTGATTATGGTTGGCCTTGATGTGTGCAGCCCATCATCTTACAGTATTTCGCTGTTACTCTGACAGTCAAATGGATGACTGATAAACGAGCCTTGAATAGTGATTATCTGACAGATCTGCGCACAGTGGGTCCCTGTTTTGTGTTCGCGCATTAGTTTTTTTTATCGCCTTGCATATTTTTTAATTTATTGCTGTTGTGATGTGATTGGTTAGTAACATAAATCGAGAAATTTATTGTAAATACGTGAGACGTCCACACACAAGAGGATAAGTTGCGCGGTGACAAACACACTAGGAAGGCTAAGATTTTCGGTGACACAAACAAATTTGGATGTGGGTCTTCGTCAAAATGTAATTAGTTTCATTTATTATAGTGCACTACTATGGTCAACAAGAAGTGTAGATAAAAATGATCCAGAGAACCGATAAGTTGGTAAATTAGACACGTGTGCAACACTAGGGTAACTGATGAAACTTTTAGCCACATAGTCTATAATTAGTCCATCAATCTTGAAAAGATCGATGGACTGGTTATAGACACCAGGCTGAGGGACTCTACCTCAAACTACTCGATCTTCGCCACTCGTTGTATTGGACTGACAAGTCCACTATGGACTAAAAGTTTCCTCAAAGATACCTAGGTGTTGCACACGTATCTAATTTACCAACTTAACGGTTCTCTGAATCATTTATCTACACTCTTCTTGTTGACCATAGTAATGCACCATAATAAATGAAAATAATCACATTTTGACGAAGACCCACATCCAAATTTCTAACAAATCGCTTGCGTTAAACTTTTTTTTATAGTAACGGCCATATTTGGGTTTGCAGCTCTAGATTTTTTTTTTGCTGCTGTATTTGTAGTGTGCGCAAGGTGAGCATCGAAAAACCTTGCCAGTCAAGACCATCAGGTCCACTGCCGCTCATCACCTAACCTCTTCCCGTTGTTTACTAACATACTTGTTATTGCATTCGTCAGGGACCTGACACGGATCTTTGTCATATGGTGACCCTTTCACTGGTGTCCTTGGTCCCTGAGCGACTGGCAGAGAGTTCGCTTGCTTAGGGTCGGTCTCATTGTTGTGATTGAAGCTGAGGAAAAAAGCCATATGTGAAATTGAAAGAAATCAAGAATGTCTTGTATGCTTTTAAAATCCAATATCTAGTATTGGGCCTTTTGATTAAAGGAGATGGGACATACTGACGACAACAAAGAAATGAGTTAAATGGAAGTAATTAAGTCCCAATACGACTAATCAGCCGAAAAACTGACTGACCCAAGTGAGTTTTCCATGACATTCAATCCATTGATTACATGCCCATACACTCCGCCCCCAGGCCCAGACTCGTGGAACTCGATACTGAAGACTCAGGAAATCTTTTTCACGTACCTTAATTATTCTGTGGAGAAGAAGCCTAAACACCAGAATCATCACATCTCAATAAAAACTACTGATATTGTCCCACTCCACAAAGGTCTACCTGGTGGCAGTGAAGAAGCTGCAAAAGCTATGAAAAGGTTTTAAGAGGCAAGATTGCCAATCACATGGAATCGCAGCAGATGCACAACCCAGGTCAACATGGGTTCAGAACAGATAGTTCCCGTGGCCTGGTCGCTAAAGCTCTCGCTTCACACGGCTAATAATCCTAATAAATAAAATCCAATAAATAATACAGTAATATCAGAGGAAGTTAGTGAAAAGTTGTTCTTCAAGTCACCATACTACCCCCCCCCCCCCCCCGCTTTCTTTCTTATATCTGACATACAGGGAAATAAATCAAAACTCTTCCATCCTTTGCTGACAGTGCTAGAATCTGTAAAAGAGTGGAATCCATAGAAGACAGTGAACCTACAAGGTGATATAAACCAAGTCTGTCAGTGGACTGCGACAGCACTGTATTCAATGAGGACAAAATTCAGTTACTACGTCATGGAAGCGTGGATAAAAAAAAGGTTGGAGTAAGAGACAAATGAAAACCACTCGATAGAACGTGATCTCACGTTCAAGAAGCACAATATTATCGCAACTGCAATAAAAAATGATAGGTTGGCTAACTAGAACCTTCAAATCAAGAGATGTCAAGCCAGTGATAATCTTCAGGTCACTGGTTTTCTCTAGGTTAGAATATTCTTGTGTACTAACGGCCCTCATCAAAGCAGTTAAAATTGCTGAATGGGAAAATGTTCAGAGAACCTTAACAGCTTTTATAAATTACTGGAAGCACTTGAAGCCCCTAGAACTGCACTTTAAAACGTAGGCGAGAAAGATGCACCATAATAGACAACTGGAAGGATTAGTCCCAAATCTGCACACCGAAATTACTACTTGCTTGGCAGACGGTGCAGGATACCGCAAATGAAAAGCAGAGGAGCGATGAGGGGTATTACCAACAAACCTCCAGCTGTTTTAAAAAAGAACTCTACAGGCTCCTCAAAAATAGTTCCTGATCAGCATACGGTGAAATTGGAGACTTGGTCTGGGACCGGGCTGCGGGGAAGGGAATGGAATTTCGATGACCTCCGGAAGCGACTTCAGGTAAACTCCTTCATCCTCCAAGCTTGGGTTTAACAGTTCACATGAGAATGATTTTTTCCTTGGTCTGTGATTTGTTTTTCCTCCATGGTCTTAAAGGTGCACAGAATAGTTGGGTGCACCTTAAACAAATTATCAGCCCATTTTGTTTCTGATAACACATTGACCAAAATCTACAATGCTTCAGATGTAGTCTGTAGATATGTTGGATCATTGCAGATTGTACTGATGTATTGATTCAATACCATACTATGACACAGGAATATAGCAATCACAGATTCTGATGCAAAGAGCAAGAAAGTGGAATGTATGTCATTAGTGAAAAAGCATTCTTGCATGCTAATAGCATGGTGTGAGCCTCATAATATGCATGGTGTTATGCTTGCTTCTAGCACCTACTTTAATGTTTATGAAAAGCAGCACTGTGCTATCCCGGTGGTTATACTACCTTTTATATATTATCTGTTTACTAAAAGTAGCCGCCTCAGTATCTTCAAGAAGCGGCTGTGATTGCCACCAGCTGAAACTTCACTTGTCATCACTAGTATAATTCACAGGTGTTGATTCACACGCTGTAAGGTGCATAGTGGACACAACGCTACGACTAGGTGAAGGGTCAGGTAGCAACTGTGGCAAGTATAGTGTGATTGTCGCGCGCACGCATAGTTTCCCGCCACATTGGGAAAACTGCGGAAATGGTCCAGGGACAGTACAAAGGTTGTGGTAGTTCAAGCCTCATGGGAATTCCCTTCAAGGTTGGAGGAGTTAGTCCTCACTGTCTTCAAATGTATCCTGTTATTTACAACTAACTCGGTTTTAAGTGGAAACTTGATACTGTTTCGTCTCTAAATTGTGGATTGTGAATTGTTTTAGCCGCTGTATTGGTACTAATTCAGTCCTGCTAATTTTAACTACGATACATTGCAGCGAGGAGGAGGATAGAGGCTGTAAAAATGTCGTGTTTGAGGACACGTGTGTGAATATTATACAGAGAATTCTTAGTTTGGAGATTAGGTGGTGGTGTAGTTGTCAAAAGTATTATTCCGAGGGCCGATTAGTTTTTAAAGTGGTTTGGACATTAGAGAAGATGAGACAAAGTAGGATGACTTGGAGGGCGTATAAATTTGGGGTGGAGGAAAGGTGTAGGGGGTCGGTCTAAGAAAGGTTGGAGGGAGTAAAGAAAGTTTAAAGTGCTAGGGACTTAGACATCCAGCATGCTTGTGAGAGCATGTTAGGAGTGAAGGCAAGTGATTTTTTATGATTTTATGTTTGGAGTGTTAAGGTAAAATTTATGAAGGTATTCGTGGGAAACTGGTTAACCGGACTAGTCCTGCAGGTGGGAAGTATATCGAGTCCTGCACTCAAAAGGGATGGGGATGTTGCGGTCTAGAGGGTCATCTGAACTGTGATGTCTGCGACCTTCCGACATAATTCCGACAAGACAGTGATTGAGTGGCATTGAAAACGTTTGTCAGGTCACTAACGCGATGGGATACGGCCAGTGTTTAAATTTTCCCCAGTTTTCTCTGGATGTATCTTGAAGATTAGTATCATTATGAGGGTATGTTCACTTAAAGGATGAACAACAATCTGCAAAATCCGTCCCAAAATATTTTCTCGTTTTAAATGCCTTAAGGAAAATAATGGTCGTAGCGATAAGATTCTCTTGTGCGTCTTAACATTCTAAGGTATTCGAACTTGCGGGGAGCACAGGCAACACCTTTTTAACACTATAACCATTGGTAGCGTCCTCAGTTGACATGCGGAGTCCATGATGGATCCCCGGCACGGGTGAAAACGTTGGGCACTGTTTCTTTACACCTCTTCCCCCTGGCTACCTTGTAGCAAGTAGGTACCTGGGTGTTAGCCGGCTGTTGTGGGTCGCATCCTGGGGGGTGTTAGTACCTTAGGGCTTGGCATTGAAATGGGCTGATGTAGGATAACAGCTCTTTACCTCTGAATTCCTTCTTGAAATGAAAGCAGGTGTGACTGGTGTGGCAAGTAGTGCAGTGGGAAGAGGAATGTTTGGTGTGAAGTGCACTAGAGGGTGAAGCTGAGTCATAACACGGTGTTGGAGTGTGCCCGTAGGAGGGAGAAAATACGTGTGCATCAGCAGTCAGTCATCCGAGCAATGGCGATATGTCAAGTAGTGCCACTAAGCCCAGAGATGATGTCATGAAGCTGTGTTCTACTTTGGGTGAGACGACGAATTAAGTTGCCAGAAAAAGGATTGTCGAAGAATAAATATCTCAACTGCTGTGGCTATAAAAATTTAAAATAACTCTTTCTGTAGAAGACTTGAACGATGATCCGTGGTAGACCATTATAAAGTCACAACTTGACTGGCAACTTGACTTGATAATGCTCCAGAAGGGACTGAAATGTCTTCTAAAGTTTCCTCTAGCAAGTGTGAATTGTGTGTGAAGGGAGGTTATGTATATGGGTTTTACAACGCTAGATGGGTAATCCAGTTTGATCCGAGGAAGAGGGTAATTCCAATTCATTATATCAAAAGGTCTTCGTCAGCATCAAGCCATCCCTTCCCCTTAAAGGGAATCAGGTTGAAAGAGTATCACCAATACCACTAAACCCGTATGGACCAGTCAGGACTGAGCCATGTGGAAAGAGGGATAATGTTGATGAAATTAGTTACTAGAACGCTTAACTGTGGAACGCGCGCGCGTTTTTTTCTTCCATGTTTACATTGCATTATACTGATGCCTTGTGCATATTTAAATACTTTCAGTAGGTGTTGAGTTCTCTTACGCTTTCGTATTTTGCACAGAATGAGTGGTGTCAGGGAAGGATAGGGGGAGTTCTTGATGTCAGTGTAGCTTCACCAGACTATCTCGCTTAAAATAGAATGCACACGTAGCAGCTTGTTTTTGTTTCATGTATAGAAATCGGTATTAGTGACAGGGTCATAACCGCACAACTCACTACCTTGTTACCAGTTTTTTACTCATAAGTATTCGATGTTAACTATGAGTTCAGCAAAAAAAAAAATAGTAGTTTGCCATTTATCTTGTTCACCTCTTTCATTAAATTTAAATTTTCCGCCAAAGTTACTAACTCTTCAGTGAAGGTCTCTGGAAAAGAAAAAGTAATAATTTGTATTTATATATATTTTAAGTTTAAGAAACGAGTACCTTGGAAAGTGACAGGTCTGGTGGGAGTTTTTCCTTGGAGACTGACAACAGATTTCTAGGAGGGGGGACAAAGTAAGCAAATATTTCTTTGAAGATTGACGCGGGACGAATAAGTATTGGTTACCTTGGAGAGTGAAGAGCATTGCTAAAGTTAGTATTTTAGACAACCCTGGTGGGCGCCTCACCTCCCTTCCCCTCTTTCGAGGCCCAGCAACGCGTTGCCTTTAAAGTTTTACCCTGAATAGCTGGTACCCAATCAAATGACTTGTAACCCATTTGTAGGGAATTAGGCTATTAAGTCTAACAACCAAAAGGACCCGGGTTTGATCAATGGGCGAGCGCTCGCGCGCACATAGAAATAAAGGATCCCAGTGAAAATTCCGAAGACTTAACTGGAAATAAGTCGCTGACTTTTTTTTTTTTTTTTTTTGGGGGGGGAGAGTAACCTAGGTACTGTGTATTATAATTGTGCTTGTGTACCTGTAACTAAATAAAGTAAAATCTACTGTCCCTGTTCACGTAGCAGTAAATAGGAACCTAAGTGTTAACTATTGTGGGTTGTATCTTAGGCAATAGGACCTAAGGATCACAAGTAGGTATACTACTTGGCTTAGGATCATTTACACTACGGGATTAATCTAAAGAAATTCTTAAGTGTTCTCCGGAGTTGGCATGCTTTATAGCGACACTTAAACAAAAAATGTATGGTAATCATTTTATGTACTACCCTTAAGTTGGAACAGGTGATCAGCTTTCTCATCTCCAGAATCACATGCCACGCCTCTCCCCTCTTGACTAGTTTCGCCATTACATACCACACAAATGTGTAACTTATATTATTTTAATTATTACTAATTGCATTCATAGGGAAGCGCTAAACCCATAGATAAGATAGTCTCTGGGGGAACTGAAAGTAAAGGTTGATCCAAAGGGAGAGTAACTCCAATTCCTTGGAGCAAGAGCCCTCTCACCTTAATAGGTCAAATATTGAATTTGTGATAAGCGGGAGTTTCTTGTCGAGATTTGCTGTCTATTTATCCTGGAAGGTGACTCGTCTGGGATAACGCTAAATGTCTTGACAATAGTGTCTGCAGGTCGCTAGCAACACTAAGAAGCATTAAGGTCTTACCAATTAGTAGTGTGGAGGAGATGCAGAGAGCATATACATAACTTATTTAAGTGAAGGTACGAATCTGCACTACTCGACCTAAGCTTTAACAACGGTAGAAACACTTCTTGCCTCATTAGTGCGTTATGTTTAAGAGTCATTAAGGCTCCAGTTTATCTGCACACTAATAATCAATAGCAAATTTATATTATATATATATATATATATATATATATACATACACACACACACACACACACACACACACACACACACACACACACACACTGAAATCTGCACCTAGTGTGAGCACACCTTTAGGTGTGTGTCTCTCTCTGTGTTACCGTTTTGTCCTAGGCACATGTCGATTAGACACTAGGCCTGTTGTATGTGTGTGTGTCTGTGTGTGTGTATCTCTGTCTATATCTGTGCGTGTGTGTCTTTAATATGTATATATAATTAGAGACAGACACACACACACATCAACCAAATAACTGCTGCAGCATATGGGCGCCTAGCAAACCTAAGAACAGCATTCCGACATCTTAATAAAGAATCGTTCAGGACCCTGTACACTGTGTACGTTAGGCCCATACTGGAGTATGCAGCACCAGTTTGGAACCCACATTTATCCAAGCACGTAAAGAAGCTAGAGAAAGTGCAAAGGTTTGCAACAAGACTAGTCCCGGAGCTAAGGGGTATGTCCTACGAGGAGAGGTTAAGGGAAATCGACTTGACGACACTGGAGGACAGGGGGGACATGATAGCAACATATAAGATACTGAGAGGAATTGACAAAGTGGACAGATAGAATGTTCGAGATGGGACACAGCAACAAGGGGACACAGTTGGAAGTTGAAGACTCAGATGAATCAGATGTTAGGAAGTATTTCTTCAGTCAGTGGTCGGGAAGTGGAATAGTTTAGGGAGCGATGTAGTGGAGGCAGGCTCAATACATAGCTTTAAGAAGAGGTATGACAAAGCTCATGGCGCAGGGAGTGTGACCCAGTAGCGGCCAGTGAAGAGGCGGGGCTAGGAGCTATGACTAGACCCCTGCAACCACAACTAGGTGAGTACACACACACACACACACACACACACACACACATACACACACATACACACACATACACACACATACACACACATACACACACATACACACACACACACACACACACACACACAGTAGGGACGCCGTGCGGGTCAGTCGCAACTTGTAGGTTTCTGTGCAAATAGGTGTTTTTGAGGGCTACACCAGGGTGCTGCAGGGGTTATCAGGTGTGTCAGGGTAGTGAACGACCCTTGAAGTGATTTGCGAGTTGCCCTGAACCACATAAGTGTGGGGAGAGCCA
>WNWK01002029.1:202500-234660 GCA_009830355.1 Cherax destructor | reverse complement strand
TCAGCTTCTAGTGTGTCACACTACAGTCAGCCTCTAGTGTGTCACACTACTGTCAGCCTCTGGTGTGTCACAATACTGTCAGCCTCTGGTGTGTCACACTACTGTCAGCCTCTGGTGTGTCACACTACTGTCAGCCTCTAGTGTGTCATACTACTGTCAGCCTCTAGTGTGTCACACTACAGTCAGCCTCTAGTGTGTCATACTACTGTCAGCCTCTAGTGTGTCACACTACAGTCAGCCTCTGGTGTGTGTCACACTACTGTCAGCCTCTGGTGTGTCACACTACTGTCATCCTCTAGTGTGTCATACTACTGTCAGCCTCTAGTGTGTCATACTACTGTCAGCCTCTAGTGTGTCACACTACAGTCAGCCTTTGGTGTGTGTCACCTGTCAGCCTCTTGTCTGTGTCTCATTACTCTCACCCTCTGGTGTGTCACACTACTCTCAGCCGCTGGTGTGTGTGTCACACTACTGTCTGCCTTTGGTGTGTCACACTACTGTCAGCCTCTGGTGTGTCACAACACTGTCAGCCTCAAGTGTGTGTCGCCCGTCAGTCTCTTGTCTGTGTGTCACTACTCTCACCTTCTGGTGTGTCATACTACTGTCAGCCTCTAGTGTGTCTCACAATACTGTGAGTCTGTGGTGTGTCATACTTCTGTCATCTTTTGTTGTGGGTCATGCTACTGTCAGCCTCTGGAATGTGTTACACCACTGTCACCTCTCTTGTGTGTGCCACACTACTGTCAGCCTCTTGTGTGTGCCACACTACTGTCAGCCTATTGTGTGTGCCACACTACTGTCAGCCTCTTGTGTGTGCTACAGCACTTTCTGCTCATGTGTGTCACACTACTTTCGGCCTCACCTCACCTCATCTACTGACTTCTCTGAGGTAGGCTGAGTGGGAAGTGTTGTTACACTGCTTGTGTGTCAGTGAAGGCGTGCACTGTGTCAGTGAAGGCGTGCACTGTGTCAGAGAAGGAGTGGACACAGCGCTACCAGGAGTGCTTAGGTTAGGTAAGACTGGTCAAGAAACTGGACAAGTGTTTCCCGACACTGGTCAGGAAGTATTTCCTGACACGGTTAATAGAGTTTTTGGTAATCTGATCGAAGCATTTTTCTTGCTTACCGGTCCACCCCTGGGCTAGTGTTAATCTATACTACTCGGGCGGTCTAACCTATTATATTCTACATTTTGAATCTGAAAGCCTAGTTAGTTGAGCGCAGCGAGGAGTCACCAGGAGTGGGCTGGTGCTTCGTGAATTCTTGACGACCACCTCGACTTATTCTTATTAGTCATTTGTTTTGCATATGAATTTTATTGGCTAGGAGCTGTTATTCTACCTCAGCTCATTTCTGAGCCCAGCCCTTAGTGAGGTATGCTACCACCCCCTGTGATGCGACCCACTATAGTCTACCAACTCCCAGGTACTTGCTTACTGCTATGTGAAAAATAATAATATATAATAATAGGAGGGAAGAGGAGCGATTGGTGGAATGATGATGTAAAGAGAGTAGTAAGGGAGAAAAAGTTAGCATATGAGAGGTTTTTACAAAGTAGAAGTGATGCAAGGAGGGAAGAGTATATGGAGAGAAAAAGAGAGGTTAAAAGAGTGGTGAAGCAATGTAAAAAGAGAGCATATGAGAGAGTGGGTGAGATGTTATCAGCAAATTTTGTTGAAAATAAGAAAAAGTTTTGGAATGAGATTAATAAGTTGAGGAAGCCTAGAGAACAAATGGATTTGACAGTTAAAAATAGGAGAGGAGAGTTATTAAATGGAGAGTTAGAGGTATCGGGAAGATGGAGAGAATATTTTGAGGATTTGTTAAATGTTGATGAAGACAGGGAAGCTGTGATTTCGTGTGTAGGGCAAGGAGGAATAACATCTTGTAGGAGTGTGGAAGAGCCAGTTGTGGGTGTAGGGGAAGTTCGTGAGGCAGTGGGTAGAATGAAAGGGGTTAGGCAGCTGGGATTGATGGGATAAAGATAGAAATGTTAAAAGCAGGTGGGGATATAATTTTGGAGTGGTTGGTGCTATTATTTAATAAATGTATGGAAGAGGGTAAGGTACCTAGGGATTGGCAGAGAGCGTGTATTGTTCCTTTGTATAAAGGCAAAGGGGACAAAGAGAGTGCAAAAATTATAGGGGAATAAGTCTGTTGAGTGTACCTGGTAAAGTGTATGGTAGAGTTATTATTGAAAGAATTAAGAGTAAAACAGAAAGCAGGATAGCAGATGAACAAGGGGGCTTTAGGAAAGGTAGGGGTGTGTAGACCAAGTGTTTACAGTGAAACATATAGGTGAACAGTATTTGGATAAGGGTAAAGATGTTTTTGTGGCATTTATGGATTTGGAAAAGGCGTATGATAGGGTAGATAGGGGGCAATGTGGCAGATGTTGCAGGTGTATGGAATAGGAGGAAGGTTACTGAAAGCAGTGAAGAGTTTTTATGAGGATAGTGAGGCTCAGGTTAGAGTGTGTAGGAGGGAAGGGGACTATTTCCCAGTAAAAGTGGGCCTTAGACAAGGATGTGTGATGTCACCGTGGTTGTTCAATATATTTATAGATGGGGTTGTAAGAGAAGTGAATGCGAGGGTCTTGGCAAGAGGTGTTGGGCTAAAAGATAAAGAAGCAAATACAAAGTGGGAGTTGTCACAGTTGCTTTTTGCTGATGACACTGTGCTTTTGGGAGATTCTGAAGAGAAGCTGCAGAGGTTGGTGGATGAATTTGGTAGGGTGTGTAAAAGAAGAAAATTGAAAGTGAATATAGGAAAGAGTAAGGTGATGAGGATAACAAAAAGAATAGGTGACGAAAGATTGGATATCAGATTGGAGGGAGAAGTATGGAAGAGGTGAATGTATTCAGATATTTGGGAGTGGACATGTCGGCGGATGGGTCTATGAAGGATGAGGTGAATCATAGAATTGATGAGGGAAAAGGGTGAGTGGAGCACTTCGGAGTCTGTGGAGACAAAGAACCTTGTCCATGGAAGTAAAGAGGGAATGTATGAGAGTATAGTTATACCAACGCTCTTATATGGGTGTGAAGCATGGGTGATGAATGTTGCAACGAGGAGAAGGCTGGAGGCAGTGGAGATGTCATGTCTGAGGTCAATGTGTGGTGTGAATATAATGCAGAGAATTCGGAGTTTGGAAATTAGGAGGAGGTGCGGGATTACCAAAACGATTGTTCAGAGAGCTGAGGAGGGGTTGTTGAGGTGGTTTGGACATGTAGAGAGAATGGAACGAGACAGAGTGACTTCAGAGTGTATAAATCTGTAGTGGAGGGAAGGCGGGGTAGGGGTCGGCCTAGGAAAGGTTGGAGGGAGGGGTAAAGGAAGTTTTGTGTGCGAGGGTCTTGGACTTCCAGCAAGCATGTGTGAGCGTATTTGATAGGAGTGAATGGAGGCATATGGTTTTTAATACTTGACGTGCTGTTGGAGTGTGAGCAAAGTAACATTTATGAAGGGATTCAGGGAAACCGGCAAGCCGGACTTGAGTTCTGGAGATGGGAAGTACAGTGCTGGCACTCTGAAGGAGGGGTGTTAATGTTGCAGTTTTATAACTGTAGTGTAAAGCACCCTTCTGGCAAGACAGTGATGGAGTGAATGATGATGAAAGTTTTTCTTTTTCGGGCCACCCTGCCTTGGTGGGAATCGGCCGATGTGTTAATAAAAAAAAAAAAAAAAAAAAAAAAAAAATAATAATATCTTTATTTGTACAAGTACATGTACAAGGTATACAGACCATAGCTGACATCAATGACATACTACTATATAGAAAGCCGCTCGTTATGCAGAGCATTTCGGGCAAATTAGGTCAGTTTTGTCCCAGGATGCGACCCACACCAGTCGACTAACACCCAGTAACCCATTTTACTGATGGGGAACATAGACAACCGGTGTAAGGAAACACGCCCAATGTTTCTACCCTCGCCGGGAATCGAACCCGGACAATCGCCGTGTGAAGCGAGAGCTTTAGCCATCAGGCCACAAGGTAAAATATGTTAGGAAACATTCCCAACGTGTCCATCCGTGCCGGGGATGGAACCACGGACCTTCTTGTTTCATATCTTAGTCTCGAATGCTATTTGAGACCAAGAAAGCAGAGACTTTTTTGTACTAAATTTTTCCACTCATTCCAATATAGTCTGAGCCATGATATTAGTTGTCTGTGTACCTTCAATAAGATGAAGCAGTTTACTGACATGGTTGTATATCTTGTTCTGGCACGGTGGTGTTAAAGTGTAGTTTCTTAGTGTTTTATCACTGTTGTCTCAGTCTTAAATAATCATGACGATGTGAATTTCTTGCGGGGTTGTTTACTCCCACTCATTCTTGCCTTAGTAAGACTCTTATAATGTAATATTATAAGCTTTTGTAAAAATGTGTAAATATTTTACTTAATGATACTCTCGCCCCACAGTGCACTCCTTCACTGACACAGTGCACGACTTCACTGACACAGTGCACGACTTCACTGACACAGTGCACTCCTTCACTGACACAGTGCACTCCTTCACTGACACAGTGCACTTCTTCACTGACACATTGCATTCCTTCACTGACACAGTGCACGCCTTCACTGACACAGTGCACTCCTTCACTGACACAGTGCACTCCTTCACTGACAGTGCACTCCTTCCCCTACACAGTGCACTCCTTCATTAACACAATCACTCATGCTCATTCGAATTTAAACAATCCTTTTGGCTTCAGAAATTATTTAAATAAAAATAAATATGCCTAGTTATTTAAAATTCCTTTCGTATTAAGTTGAGTTAATTTAACATAGTTATATTAACCTGCAAACTACCTCTTAATTACCTTGTTATCTTCATTCCCCTCATTGATCACCTTAAAATGACTTTATTTACACTTAAGTATCTTTACTGGTGTAAAGTTTTCCCTGGGCAACAAGCATCTTCCATATAACTAAGTCTATCTTCATGCTAGAGACATTATAAATGTTAATTTAAGAAAAATATGAATGTATGCCTATCATCATCTCACCTCGGATAGATTAGTAGTAGTATGCTGGTAATTATAACAGTGAGGAAGTTACAACTGTCTGAGGTACTGACTTTACTTTATTCGGTAGTGAATACTGTGAGTGAGATACTGGCGCCTATGCGGTACTTAATGCAGTCCATGATTTACTTGCTGGTGTATGAGGCACTTACTGCAGTTTATAAGATACTGCAGTTGATAAGGTACTTACTGCAGTTTACGAGGTACTTACTGCAGTTTTTGAGGTACTGTAGTTTATGAGGTACTTACTGCAGTTTATGAGGTATTGCAGTAAGCACCTCATAAGTACTGCACTAAGCACTTCATAAGTACTGCACTAAGTACATCATAAACTGCAGTAAGCAGTTTATGAGGTACTTACTGCAGTTTATGAGGTACTTACTGCAGTTTATGAGGTACTTACTGCAGTTTATGAGGTACTGCAGTTTATGAGGTACTTACTGCAGTTTATGAGGTACTTACTGCAGTTTATGAGGTACTTACTGCAGTTTATGAGGTACTTACTGCAGTTTATGAGGTACTTACTGCAGTTTATGAGGTACTTACTGCAGTTTATGAGGTACTTACTGCAGTTTATGAGGTACTGCATTTTATGAGTTACTTACTGCAGTTTATGAGGTACTTACTGCAGTTTATGAGGTACTTACTGCAGTTTATGAGGTACTTACTACAGTCGAGGAGGTGTGAATCATCAACACAGCCGCGGTGACGGTCACTGGAAATAATGCAGCGCTCTTCCTTGGGTATACACTGACCACTGGCACACAAGAACCCCTCTGGCTCACACCCAGCAGTGTTCTTCTCTGTGGAAGACATCAACTAGGTCAGTACACGCTGGCTCATACCCACCACTCTCCTCTTCAGTGGAAGACATCAACTAGGTCAGTACACGCTGGCTCATACCCACCACTCTCCTCTTCAGTGGAAGACATCAACTAGGTCAGTACACGCTGGCTCATACCCACCACTCTCCTCTTCAGTGGAAGACATCAACTAGGTCAGTACACGCTGGCTCATACCCACCACTCTCCTCTTCAGTGGAAGACATCACCTAGGATTGTACTCGTGTGTAACGTGTCTCTTTAGTCCATAGAGCTGAATTATTATTATTATTATTATTATTATTATTATTATTATTATTATTATTATTATTATTATTATTATTATTATTATTATTATTATTATTATTTTATTATTATTATTATTATTATTATTATTATTATTATTATTATTATTATTATTATTATTATTATTATTATTTCTATTATTATTATTATTATTATTATTATTATTATTATTATTATTAGTATAACAATAATATTATTAATTATTATTATAGGAAGCAGCAGGAGCTACATAACGTGCTGCCCACAATAGTGAAGAGAAGACACACTTTACAGAACGATTACTTAGGGAGACTTTCTAGCCTTTGATTTTTTTTATCAAGTTATGAGTTGATAAAGAGCTTAATTTATCAAAATGTCGTCCATATGCAGGCTAATTTTACAAAATTTGTCTTCTCTTTACCACATAAAGTGGTAAACCTTTTTGGGTCTTTCTGACCTAAGGGTGTGGAAATGTCGATCTTTCGTGATTTCAAACGCGAGACCAAAACACTACTCAACTGTTCTCACTGCGTTTTTTTTTTTTTTTTATGTTCGTACATTGGACTACGTGCTGCCAGCAGTAACAGACTGGTTGATCAGGCCCTGATCCACAGGGAGGCCTGGAATACCCTGCAGGTAGACTCCAGGTGTTGTCATTTAAGGAACTATCAATCCCTTTCACGATTCGTCCAAGCTGTATAATGTATCGTTATATTATTTACGTTAAGATGTCTAGTCGCGAGTTAAAGCCCAGGTTTGATGTGTGTGTGGGGCAAGCTACTGTGGGGCAAGCTACTCTTCGTCGCATACTAACTGCTGACTTCTTTTAGGTAGGCTGGGTGGAGTGATTTTCTCGAGTGGAGTAACTCGTCAGTTGGACTCAGGTGCTAATAACCTCGTAGCCGAAGCATCGTGAGCAAGAACGAATAATAGTTAGGTATCTTTATTCTGAAACGTTTAGCCTACACAGGATTCTTCAGTCGAATACAGAGGAGGCAGGCGAAACAGCGTAGGCTAATCATGTGTCCTCTTACCTAACACATCAATTCCACCTTTATTACAACCTGCTACATTGTTATATTATAATACCAGCATTAATTAGGTTGTTTTGTTACTCTCGAGGAAAGAGTCACCTAACAAGCTGGCAGTTTATTTGCTGGCTTAGTGCCAACCCTGTATCTAACAATCATAATCTGATTTTTCTTGTTGTACTCGACGAAGCTTCCTGGTATGATGAAACCTATGTATGAGTGTGAGTTATTACTTATTTGTAATTACCTATTTGCATTACCTATTTGTAGCAATATGAGCAGAGGTATGCTCGTGGAATACCACCTTGACTATTCCATTTGGTTTATCATTTTTTTTATAAATTTCCAGCACTTATTAATTTAACATTAAATACTTTTCACTGGTCAGCCATTCTATCTGAGAACAAAAATCTCCGCTATCCGCTAAGCTCCACTTTTTCCTCAAATTGTAGCTGTGGCCTCTTGCTATTCCTGCTGCAGGTACTTAAAAATTTTCGTTATCTAGTCTTTCAAGTCCTTTCAAAATCTAAAATGTTATAATGTCTTTCCTTCAACCTTTCTTCATATTTCAAGTTGCTCATCTCTGACAGCCATTTCGTAGCTCTTTAAACATTGTCTAACATTCCTATGTGTGTTTAGGTGTGGGCACCACATAACCGCTGCACATTCCAATTTTGGCCTAATATAAGTTGTAAAAAAAATTCTTAACAATTCACAATCCGTGACCTGGTAGCTAAAGCTCTCGCTTCACTCGGCGAGTCTGGGTTCGATTCCCGGCGAGGGTAGAAACATTGGCGTTTCTTTACACCGGTTGTCTATGTTCCCCATCAGTATAATGGGTACCTGGGTGTTAGTCGACTGATGTGGGTGGCATCCTGGGACAAAACTGACCTAATTTGCCCGAAATGTTCTCTGCATAACAAGCGGCTTTCTCTATAGTAGTTTGTCATTGATGTCAGCTAGGCCTGTATACCTTGTACATGTACTTGTAGAAATAAAGATTTTCTTTTTGAACACGTCGTCCGTCTCCCACCGAGGCAGGGTGACCCAAAAATAAAGAAAATCCCAAAAAAGAAAATACTTGCATCATCATTCAACACTTTAACCTCACTCATACATAATCACTGTCTTTGCAGAGTCGCTCAGATATGACAGTTTAGAAGTCCCTCCAAACTGCCAATATCCCAAACCCCTCCTTTAAATTGTAGGCATTGTGCTTCCTATTTCCAGGACTCAAGTCCGCCTAACCGGTTTTCCTGAATCCCTCCACAAAATATTACCCTGCTCACACTCCAACAGCTCGTCAGGTCCCAAAAACCATTCGTCTCCATTCACTCCTATCTAACACGCTCACACATGCTTGCTGTAAGTCCAAGCCCCTCGCCCACAAAACCTCCTTTACCCCCTCCCTCCAACCTTTTCGAGGACGACCCCTAACCCGCCTTCCTTACCTTACAAGTCATTCTACTTTGATCCATTCTCTCTAAATGACCAAACCACCTCAACAACCCCTCTTCAGCCCTCTGACTAATACTTTTAGTAACTCCACACCTCCTCCTAATTTCCACACTCCGTATTCTCTGCATAATATTTACATCACATATTGCCCCTAGACAAGACATCTCCACTGTCTCCAGCCGCCTAATCGCTGCAGCATTTGCAACCCATGTCTCACACCCATACAAGAGTGTTGGTATAACTATACTCATACATTCCCCTCTGCTTTCATGGATAAAGTTCTGTCTCCACAAGCTCCTCAGTGTACCACTCACCTTTTTCCCCCCGTTAATTCTGTGATTCACCTCATCCTTCATAGACCCATCTGCTGACATGTCCACTCTCAAATATCTGAACACATTCACCTCCTCCATACTCTCTCCCTCCAATCTGATATCCAATCTTCCGTTATCTAATTTTTTTGTTATCCTCATCCCCTTACACTTTCCTATATTCACTTTTAATTTCCTTCTTTTACATACCCTACCAAACTCATCCACCAACGTCTGCAACTTCTCTTCAGAATCCCCCAAAAGCACAGTGTCATCAGCAAAGAGCAACTGTGACAACTCCCACTTTGTGTTAGATTCTTTATATTTTAACCCCACACCTCTTGCAAACACCCGAGCATTCACTTCTCTTACAACTCCATCTATAAATATATTGAACAACCATTGTGATATCACACATCCCTGTCTAAGGCCTACTTTTACTAACACAACACAAATGCTAACACAACACCAACATAGCACCAATACCAATGCAACACCAACACCATCACCAACACCAACGCAAAAACAACTCAACACGAACAAAACACCAACATCAATGCAACACCAACACCATCAGCAACACCAACACAAAAGCAACACAACACCAACAAAACACCAACATCAACGCAACACCAACACCATCAGCAACGCCAACACAAAAGCAACACAACACCAACAAAACACTAACATCAACGCAACACCAACACCATCATCAACACTAACACAAAAGCAACACAATAATAACAAAACACCAACATCAGTGCAACATCAATACCATTACCAGCACCAACACAACACTGACAAAAATACCAACACTAAATGTCAACACTAATATCAGCACTAATACGAACACTACAGCAACATCGACACTAACACAACAACAGCACTAGCACCACAACACTACAGCAAAGCCACAACTGTACCACAATACCAACACTAACACCAACACTACAACAGCTCTCCATAACCCTAACACAACACTAATACCATCACTAAAACCAGCAACACCACGACACTACTACAGTTCCTCACAAGACTAACAACACCGCAACTGCTGTTCCAAAATAACAACACAACACTAACACATCACTACCGCAGCTCCCCGACAACACTAACACAACTTACTATAGCTTCCCCCACAACACTAACACAACACATCACAGCTCCCACACAGCACTAACACGACAGTGCCCCCACAACACTAACACAACACACCACAGTTCCCACACAACACGAATACAACACAACACATTTACCCCACAACACTAACACAACACACCACAGCTCCCCCACAAGACTAACAAAACACAACACAGCTCCTCCCAACACTAACACAACACTTAATAGCTACCATAACACTAACTCAACACGTTAATAGCTCCCATAACACTAACACAACATACCACAGCTCCCCCATAACATTAACACAACATACCACAGCTCCCCCATAACACTAACACAACATACCACAGCTCCCCCATAACACTAACACAACAGACCACAGCTCCCCATAACACTAACACAAACACACCACAGATCCCGATACCACTAACACAACACACCACAGCTCCCCCATAACACTATCAAAACACATCACAGCTCCCACATAACACTAACACAACACACCACAGATCCCCCATAACACTAACACAACACATCACAGCTCCCCCATAACACTAACACAACATACCACAGCTCCCCCATAACACTAACACAACACACCACAGATCCCCCATAACACTAACACAACTCACCACAGATCCCCCATAACACTACCACAACACATCACAACTCCCCAATAACACTAATACAACATACCACGGCTCACCCATAACACTAATACAACACATCACAGCTCTCCATAACACTAACACAACACACCACAGCTCCCCATAACACTAACACAACACACCACAGATCCCCCATAACACTAACACAACATACCACAGCTCCCCCATAACACTAACACAACACACCACAGCTCCCCATAACACTAACACAACACACCACAGATCCCCCATAAACCTAACACAACATGCCACAGATCCCCCATAACACTAACACAACACACCACAGCTCCCCCATAACACTAACACAACATACCACAGCTCCCCCATAACACTAACACAACATACCACAGCTCCCCCATAACACTAACACAACACACCACAGATCCCCCATAACACTAACACAACACACCACAGATCCCCCATAACACTTACACAACACACCACAAATCCCGACAAAAAACATAATTCACCACCACAATACTAACACACCATTACAAAACTAACACTCCACCACAGTACTAACACAACACCAGCAGTTACCACAACACCACAGCACCAACGAAACACTAACACAATACCACCACCATTCCCCTACAACACTAACACATTGTCACAGCTCCCACATAATAACACAACCCCACGGTTCCCTCCACACAAAAACCACAACACTAACACCACAACACTAACACATGTCCCCCACATCACTAACACTACACCACCATAACTCCCCTCCAACACTAACACAACACCACTATAACTCCCCTCCAACACTAACACAAAAACCACCGTAATTTTTCACACAACACCACCATGATTCATCTCCAACACTAACACTAAACCACTATAATTTTCCTCCAACACTAACACTACACCACCGTAACTCCTCTCCAACACTAACACAACACTACCATAACTCCCTTTCATCACTAACACTAACACAACACCATAACTCACCTCCAACACTAACACACCATCATAACTCCCCTCCAACACTATTACAAAACCACCATAATTTTCCTCTAACAATAACGCTAACACAACACCACCATAACTCCCCTCCAGCACTTACACAACACCACCATAATATTCCTCCAACAATACCACTAGACCACCATAACTCCTCTCCAACACCAACACTACACCACCATAACTCCCCTCCAACACTAATACAACACCACCATAACTCCTACACTAACACTCCTCCATGACTTCCCTATTTAACGAACATTACCACAACACCTCCATTGCTGTAACACAACACTAATAAATCCGCCTTGTAACTGCCTGACAATGCTAACACTAACACAACAATAACAAGATACATCAGCTGATCTACAACACTAACACAATACTAACAGTGCAACACTCACCACAGTAGAGTTCGTCAGACTTGTCAGGACAGTCGTTGTTGTGATCACACCAGAAGCTCCGAGGTAGACACTGACCTGTGTGGCACTTGACCTCTCCTGACCCACACTGGTGCTCACCTGTGGGACCATAACATGGGTTATGACATCTGGAAAATGTGAACTTTATTAGTTTTATGTAATTACCTTGATACACACACATGCACCGATACGTACCGACACACACACATACACAAACACACACACACACACACATAGAGTGGGCGCCGGTGACGAGTGGGGTTCCACAGGGGTCAGTCCTAGGACCAGTGCTGTTTCTGGTATTTGTGAACGACATGACGGAAGGAATAAACTCCGAAGTGTCCCTGTTTGCAGATGATGTGAAGCTGATGAGGAGAATTCAAAAGGACGAGGACCAGGCAGAACTACAAAGGGACCGGGACAGGCTGCAGGCCTGGCCCAGCAACTGGCTCCTGGAGTTCAACCCCACCAAGTGCAAAGTCGTGAAGATTGGGGAAGGGCAAAGAAGACCGCAGACGGAGTACAGTCTAGGAAGCCAGAGACTACAAACCTCATTCAAGGAAAAAGATCTGGGGGTGAGTATAACACCAGGCACATCTCCTGAGGCGCACATCAACCAAATAACTGCTGCAGCATACGGTCGCCTAGCAAACCTACGAACAGCATTCCGACATCTTAATAAGGAATCGTTCAGAACCCTGTACACTGTGTACGTTAGGCCCATACTGGAGTATGCAGCACCAGTTTGGAACCCACACCTAGAAAAGCACATAAAGAAACTAGAGAAAGTGCAAAGTTTTGCAACAAGACTAGTCCCGGAGCTAAGGGGTATGTCCTATGAAGAGAGGTTAAGGAAAATCGACCTGACGACACTGGAGGACAGGAGAGATAGAGGGGACATGATAACGTCATATAAAATACTGAGAGGAATTGACAAGGTGGACAGAAACAAAATGTTGTAGAGATGGGACACAGCAACAAGCGGACACAGTTGGAAGTTGAAGACTCAAATGAATCACAGGGATGTTAGGAAGTATTTCTTTAGTCACAAAATGGTCAGGAAGTGGAATAGTTTTTGAAGTGATGTAGTGGAGGCAGGATCCATTCATAGCTTTAAGAAGAGGTATGGTAAAGCTCATGGCGCAGGGAGAGTGACCCAGTAGCGGCCAGTGAAGAAGCGGGGCCAGGAGCTATAACTCGACCCCTGCAACCACAACTAGGTGAGTACACCGCAGACAGAGTGTAGGCTAGGTGCCAAAAGACTGCAAACCTCACTCAAGGAGTGAGGTTTTATACTCGGTATTATACTCGGTTTGAGTATAATACCGAGAACGTCTCCGGAAGCGCACATCAACCAGATAACTGCTGCAGCATATGGGCGACTGGCAAACCTGAGAATAGCGTTCCGATACCTTAGTAAGGAATCGTTCAGGACACTGTAGACCGTGTACGTCAGACCCATACTGGAATATGCAGCACCAGATTGGAACCCACACCTGGTCAAGCACGTCAAGAAATTAGAGAAAGTGCAAAGGTTTGCAACAAGGCTAGTTCCAGAGCTAAGGGAAATGTCCTATGAAGAAATGTTATGGGAAATAGGCCTGACGACACTCGAGGACAGGAGGGTTAGGGGAGACATGATAACGACATACAAAATATTGCGAGGAATAGATAAGGTGGACAAAGACAGGATGTTCCAGAGATGGGACACAGAAACAAGGGGTCACAATTGGAAGTTGAAGACTCAGAGGAGTCAAAGGGATGTTAGGAAGTATTTCTTCAGTCACAGAGTTGTCAGGAAGTGGAATAGTCTGGAAAGTGAGGTGGTGGAGGCAGGAACCATACATAGCTTTAAGACGAGGTATGATAAAGCTCATGGAGCAGGGAGAGAGAGGACCTAGTAGCGAACAGTGAAGAGGCGGGACCAGAAGCTGAGTCTCGACCTCTGCAACCACAAATAAGTGAGTACAAATAGGTGAGGTGAGTACACACACACACATACAAACATGAGACTGGGGGAATGACTTGAGGAGCGGCAGGAATGGCAATGGCCCTGGGTGCCATGGTGGATGACAGGATGCCTAAGAGGAAGGAAGCAAAGAGTGATAGTCCGAGGGTAAATGTAAGGGTGAGTGCGTGTGACGAGTGATGGTCTGAGAGGAAGTGTCAGGGTGGGTGCGTGTGACGAGTGATGGTCTGAGGAGAGGTGTCAGGGTGGGTTCGTGTGACGAGTGATGGTCTGAGGAGAGGTGTCAGGGTGGGTTCGTGTGACGAGTGATGGTCTGAGGAGAGGTGTCAGGGTGGGTTCGTGTGACGAGTGATGGTCTGAGGAGAGGTGTCAGGGTGGGTGCATGTGACGAGTGGGGTTCCACAAGGATTGGTACGAAGACTGTTACTATTTCTTGTACATGTTACTTATGTAAGAGAAGAGTCAGAATTGGCCCTGTTCGAGGATGTTATGAAAGAAGTGAGGAAACTACGAACAGCTGAGGACTGGAAAGCCTGTAAATGGATCAGGACAAGCTGTGGGTCTGATCTGGCTGGTGGCTGCTAAAATTAAATTACGACAAGTGCGGGTTTGTGAGGTTTGAGGAGGGGCAAGAAAGTTCGCAGACGGAGTACAGGTTTGGTGAGCAAAGGTTGCAAACCTAACTCAATGAGAGGGACTTTTGTCTCTCTCTCTTTAGTGTTATTATTGTGTCAAGCTTTAAAAGACTGGCTTCATCAGAGGACGCACTTATGGCTAATCTAAGAGTAGCTTTCAGAAATCTAGGTTAGGAGTGAATCACGACATAGTGTACGGTGTACGTCGGGTCCATAATGGAGTATGCAGCGCCGGTATGGAGCCCACACCTGGTCATACACGTCGGGAAATAGAAGAAAGTGCTCAGGTTTCCAGCGAGGCTGGTCCCAGGACTGAGAAGAGTTTCAGAGAACTCAGCCTGAGGACACTAGAGGAGGAAGGATTGGGGGTGACCTAAGAGCCGAGTACAGGAATATGAAGGGAATTAAGAGGGTGAGCAGCTATAGATTTTTTTTATGGACGGAAAGCGGTAACAAGAGATCATATGATAGTTGGAGGCACGGATGGATCACATGGATGTTGGGAAGTATTTCTTCAGTCTTAGAGTAGTCAGAAAGTAGAAAGGCCTGGAGAGTGAGGTAGAGAAGTCAGGATCTATGCATAGCTTTGAGAGGGGGTAGGTTAGAGGCTTTCCGGAAGTGAACCTTGTAGCGGCCAGGAAAGAGATGGGACACAGCGGCAAGGGGTCACAATTGAAAGTTGAAGACTCAGATGAGTCACAGAGATGTTAGGAAGTATTTCTTCAGTCACAGAGATGTGAGGCAGTGGAATATTCTGGAAAGTGAGGTGGTGGAGGCAGGATCCATACATTGCTTTAAGAAGATGTATGATAAAGCTCACTCGAGCAGAGCGTGAGTGACCCAGTAGCGACCAGTGAAGAGGCTGTGAATCGACCCCTGGAACCACAACTAGGTGAGCACATTATGCACTCTCACATATATATACACACACACATGCACACACAACTAATACACACACAAACATACAGGCACACACATGCACAAACATTGTTTTGACTTCGACTGCTAGTAAGGGTGTAGAAGTTACCTTCTGTAAGCAGTACATTTCAATATACCACGGAGAGTATTGTGCAACTCCTGTTTGTAAACTCTTCCCTCCTGAGGATGCGTCTCGTATTGTGATTCTTGGCTTTATGTTGTTCCAGTAATCCTTTTATCTGCTCTAATTGTTCTTTTTTTATCCGAGATTCTCTAATTTTGCTACATTGTCTTCTACGTATACTACATTATATCTGAAGTCTAGGAATATACATCCACCCAGCCCATTCTCTTCTGCCTCTAGTCAAATATAAGTCATGATCTTTTTCTAAATCTATGTTGATGCTTTGTGAGGGATCTAGAACTCTCTATATCATGACCTTGATACTTCTATCACATTATTCTCAGCATTTTGTGTGTGACACTCCTTGGAAACACTAATCCGTGGTTCCAGGCTCCTTGTTTGTCAACTTTCTTGTGTAGTGGTGATACCTTTGCTATCTTCCAGTAATCTGGCAGCTCCCTCTTCTCTAGGGATTTCTTAAAGATCAGCGAGATTGTCTTGTCATCAGTGTTCTACTGTAGCTTATATCACGCCCAGTAATTTTACCATGGGTAATTTAACTCAAGGTAAATTGACTCCGTTAAGTTAACTTCACTCAAGGTAAATTAACTTCGAAATTTGTATTTTGGTCAATTTCGTTCCGCATATAAAAATAAAGTTAATTTCAGAATTAAAAATCGTAATGTAACCTACAATATCGTCTTCTGTTGAGTTGCAATGAAGTTCTGATGATTGCTATTTGGCCACAGGTGTGGGGGAAAGTGGGGTTGAGTTATTTGTTATGTCAGGGTCTTTGTGGATATCTTTTTCGTAACTGATACTGTACAACCATGCTTATTCTTAGTCTGACACTGTATTTGGCTCCCACTCTCTCTCTCTCTCATTTTCTCATGTCATTCTTAAGTGGCTAAAACCAAGAACCTAAACATTTTTATTTTTTTTTGCAAGAAATATATCTGTAATTCAATGATTATTAACTAACAATTCAAAATTGTCCAGCAAATATCTCCTAAAATAATTTTAATCCTCTTATTTCTAGATCCTGAACCTCTTCCTCGATCTAAAGCTTATTTAAATTGTATATCTTTAATAGTCCTTTCCTCCCTCTTAGCTTCGGTTTTCGGTTCTGATAAACCCAATATCATAATTGTTTTATTCCTGTCTGCGTTTCCCTGTGCTAAGATCTGCTCTACTTTTATCTTATTTTTTAAATTACTTTTTTTGCATTTTCCTTTATTTTGACAATGAACTTTTTCTATTTTCTTGTATATCTCAGTTTTATCCTTAACACTGTCCCATGAATTTAATAATAATAATAATAATAATAATAATAATAATAATAATAATAATAATAATAATAATAATAATAATAATAATAATAATAATAATGATGATGATGATGATGATGATGATGATGATGATGATGATATAATAATAATAATAATAATAATAATAATAATAATAATAATAATAATAATAATAATAATAATAATAATAATATCCTTCACACAGCCTCATATTTTTTTATGTTTCTTTTACATGCAATAATTCAACTTTCAACGCATCGATTTTGCCTCCAAGGTCTTTGTTTACCACATTAGTTTGGCAATTTCATAATTCAATTCTGCTACTTTTTGTGATGCATTTATCGGCCTCTGTTGCTATCCCAGTTTTTAATTGTCATGAACATATAATAAATATATTTTTACACGGGTAATCTACTTCGTTTCTTTTTCCAGTTCTTCAATTTCATTTAATTTAGCTTTCATTTCTCTTATTTATGTACAACCATTTCAACTAGATTCATACAACCACTTCACCTGGAATCATAGAACCACTTCACCTGGAATCATACAACCACTTCATCTGGAATCATAGAACCACTTCACCTGGAATCATACAACCACTTCACCTGGAATCATACAACCACTTCATCTGGAATCATACAACCACTTCACCTGGAATCATACAACCACTTAACCTTGAATCATACAACCACTTCACCTGGAATCATACAACCACTTCACCTGGAATCATACAACCACTCCATCTGGAATCATACAACCATTTCACCTGGAATTATGCAACCACTTAACCTGGAATCATACAACCACTTAACCTGGAATCATGCAACCACTTCATCTGGAATCATACAACCATTTCACCTGGAATCATACAACCACTTCACCTGGAATCATACAACCACTTCATCTGGAATCATACAACCATTTCACCTGGAATTATGCAACCACTTAACCTGGAATCATACAACCACTTCATCTGGAATCATACAACCATTTCACCTGGAATCATGCAACCACTTAACCTGGAATCATACAACCACTTCATCTGGAATCATACAACCATTTCACCTGGAATCATACAACCACTTCACCTGGAATCATACAACCACTTCACCTGGAATCATACAACCACTTCATCTGGAATCATACAACCACTTCACCTGGAATCATACAACCACTTCACCTGGAATCATACAGCCACTTCACCTGGAATCATACAACCACTTCACCTGGAATCATACAACCACTTCACCTGGAATCATACAACTACTTCACCTGGAATCATACAACCACTTCACCTGGAATCATACAACCACTTCACCTGGAATCATACAACCACTTCACCTGATTAATTCCACAGTATAACTTCCCTGGTTCTTGATCTGGTTCCGGTCCACTGTAAACCTTGTTCACCTCTACTATACAATACTCTTAAAAATCATTATAAATGTTCTCATCAGACTTTAGAAATGCTCTTCTTTTACAAACGCTTTCACAAACCCATGCTTTCATAAACCCATGCTTTCATAAACCCATGCTTTCATAAACCCATGCTTTCATAAACCCATGCTTTCATAAACCCATGCTTTCATAAACCCATGCTTTCATAAACCCATGCTTTCATAAACCCATGCTTTCACAAACCCATGCTTTCATAAACCCATGCTTTCATAAACCCATGCTTTCATAAACCCATGCTTTCATAAACCCATGCTTTCATAAACCCATGCTTTCATTAAACCCATGCTTTCAAAACCCATGCTTTCATAAACCCATGCTTTCACAAACCCATGCTTTCATAAACCCATGCTTTCATAAACCCATGCTTTCATAAACCCATGCTTTCATAAACCCATGCTTTCATAAACCCATGCTTTCATAAACCCATGCTTTCATAAACCCATGCTTTCATAAACCCATGCTTTCAAAACCCATGCTTTCATCAAACCCATGCTTTCATAAACCCATGCTTTCACAAACCCATGCTTTCATAAACCCATGCTTTCATAAACCCATGAAACCCATGCTTTCATAAACCCATGCTTTCATAAACCCATGCTTTCATAAACCCATGCTTTCATAAACCCATGCTTTCATAAACCCATGCTTTCATAAACCCATGCTTTCATAAACCCATGCTTTCATAAACCCATGCTTTCATAAACCCATGCTTTCATAAACCCATGCTTTCATAAACCCATGCTTTCATAAACCCATGCTTTCATAAACCCATGCTTTCATAAACCCATGCTTTCATAAACCCATGCTTCATAAACCCATGCTCTCATAAACCCATGCTTTCATAAACCCATGCTTTCATAAACCCATGCTTTCATAAACCCATGCTTTCATAAACCCATGCTTTCATAAACCCATGCTTTCATAAACCCATGCTTTCATAAACCCATGCTTTCATAAACCCATGCTTTCATAAACCCATGCTTCATAAACCCATGCTTTCAAAACCCATGCTTTCATAAACCCATGCTTTCATAAACCCATGCTTTCACAAACCCATGCTTTCATAAACCCATGCTTTCATAAACCCATGCTTTCACAAACCCATGCTTTCATAAACCCATGCTTTCATAAACCCATGCTTTCACAAACCCATGCTTTCATAAACCCATATAAAAATTCTTTAAACAACATATTAATGTCCCGAGAAATGTTATATAAGTGTTTGCAGATTCCATCTACATTCTTCAAAATATATTTTATTCCACAACAGAAATCACAAAATTGTTCGTGTAGTGTGTTTGTGTGTGCGGGTGCGTGTACTCACCTACAGGTGTTTGCATGGGTCGATTCACAGCACCTGGTGCTGGTGCTTAGGTATTGTTTGTTTGGTGGTGTGTGCGCATGCTCCTGTATCTAAAATTACCTAATTATTTGAGTATCACTTTTTTCATCTGTTTACTTATTGAGTTGGTCTATATGTGTCTTCCATTGTGTGTGTGTGTGTGTGTGTGTGTGTGTGTGTGTGTGTGTAATTTGGTATCCCCGGAGGGATACTTTAAAAGGTTGCCTTATTTGATATATTTTTTCTTCTAACTTTTCAATTTTATTTCGCTCATAACTGGACGCCTCGCACAATGGCCTTCAAATATACATCACTTGTATGTGGTAACGATGACTAAGTTCTTGGAACAGGTGGTATGTTCGACCAAAGTTGTCGAACCCATTACCAACATCCTGGAATTACAGTGGCAGAACTTCAGACGTTTAAAACAGGTGCAAAAAAAATCGACGATGGAGGAATGAAACTTAAATGTGGAGGAACAAATTTGACAATTTTATGTGTCATGTGGTTCTGAACTTCTTCAATATTTAATGACTGACACATTCAGGCAAATTTGTATATGGCAAAATTGGATAAAAAGAACTTGGAAACGTTGGAATCCGTGCCATAACTGGAGAATGATATATCTGATCAGCTTCAAACTTGTATCATCGGTGGGTTTCATTAAAACACTCTTGTCACTCACTTCCTGCTGTGTAAATTTTAATATGACAATTTTATTATGTAATTTGTTTCTTTGGTCATAACTGGAGGATGCCTGGACTGGTCCTTTGGTCATAACTGGATGATGCCTGGACTGGTCATCTTGTCATAACTGGAGGATGCCTGGACTGGTCCTCTGGTCATAACTGGAGGATGCCTGGACTGGTCCTCTGGTCATAACTGGAGGATGCCTGGACTGGTCCTCTGGTCATAACTGTAAGATGCCTGGACTGGTCCTCTGGTCATAACTGTAAGATGCCTGGACTGGTCCTCTGATCATAACTGTAAGATGCCTGGACTGGTCCTCTGGTCATAACTGGAGGATGCCTGGACTGGTTCTCTGGTCATAACTGGAGGATACCTGGACTGGTCCTCTGGTTATAACTGGAAGATGCCTGGACTGGTCCTCTGGTCATAACTGGAAGATGCCTGGAATGGTCCTCTGGCCATAACTGGAGGATACCTGAACTGGTTTTCTGGTCATAACTGGAGGATGCCTGGACTGGTCCTCTGGTCATAACTGGAGGATGCCTGGACTGGTCCTCTGGTCATAACTGGAGGATGCCTGGACTGGTCCTCTGGTCATAACTGGAAGATGCCTGGAATGGTCTCTGGCCATAACTGGAGGATACCTGAACTGGTTTTCTGGTCATAACTGGAGGATGCCTGGACTGGTCCTCTGGTCATAACTGGGAGGATGCCTGGACTGGTCCTCTGGTCTCGTCATAACTGGAAGATGCCTGGACTGGTCCTCTGGTCATAACTGGAAGATGCCTATACTGGTCCTCTGGCCATAACTGGAGGATACCTGAACTGGTTTTCTGGTCATAACTGGAGGATGCCTGGACTGGTCCTCTGGTCATAACTGGAGGATGCCTGGACTGGTCCTCTGGTCATAACTGGAGGATGCCTTGACTGGTCCTCTGGTCATAACTGGAAGATGCCTGGACTGGTCCTCTGGTCATAACTGGAAGATGCCTATACTGGTTCTCTGGTCATAACTGGATGATGTCTGGACTGGTCCTCTGGTCATAACTGGAGGATGCCTGGACTGGTCCTCTGGTCATAACTGGAGGATGCCTTGACTGGTCCTCTGGTCATAACTGGAGGATGCCTTGACTGGTCCTCTGGTCATAACTGGAAGATGCCTGGACTGGTCCTCTGGTCATAACTGGAAGATGCCTGGACTGGTCCTCTGGTCATAACTGGAGGATGCCTGGACTGGTCCTCTGGTCATAACTAAAAGATGCCTGGAATGGTCCTCTGGTCATAACTGGAGGATACCTGGACTGGTTTTCTGGTCATAACTGGAGGATGCCTGGACTGGTCCTCTGGTCATAACTGGAGGATGCCTGGGCTGGTCCTCTGGTCATAACTGGAGGATGCCTGGACTCGTCATCTTGTCATAACTGGAGGATGCCTGGACTGGTCCTCTGGTCATAACTGGAGGATGCCTGGACTCGTCATCTTGTCATAACTGGAGGATGCCTGGACTGGTCCTCTGGTCATAACTGGAGGATGCCTGGACTGGTCCTCTGGTCATAACTGGAGGATGCCTGGACTGGTCCTCTGGTCATAACTGGAGGATGCCTGGACTGGTCCTCTGGTCATAACTGGAGGATGCCTGGACTGGTCCTCTGGTCATAACTGGAAGATGCCTGGACTGGTTCTCTGGTCATAACTGGAGGATGCCTGGACTGGTCCTCTGGTCATAACTGGAGGATGCCTGGACTGGTTCTCTGGTCATAACTGGATGATGCCTGGACTGGTCCTCTGGTCATAACTGGAGGATGCCTGGACTGGTCCTCTTCAAATCCTGAATTCTGTAGTATCTTAATTTTAAGTATTTTTTATTGATTTTGAACTATGTGGATCACAATTTGCCAATTTTTGCAAAAGTCATCAAATATCAAATCTAAATGAAATAGTTTTCTTATAGAACTGAAGAGAATTTTAAATAGAATGTCAATAAGAAAAATCGAGATTTTATGATGTTTTTGAGTTTATCGAGAGGAAAAACTTTCCCATTTTTCGAAGCATTCTCAGCAACATTTTCATTTGCTTTTTCAGAAATTTTCATTTGTTACTCGAGAACGCCTTATTAGACAGGCTTCAAATTTTCAAATCTCGTGTAATGCATCTAGGGCAAATTTCATCAGTCTGCATGAGGGAGGGAGGGGTAGGGAGGGAGGGGTACCCTATGCTCAATGTTACATAAGTGATTCCCAAATTTTGCTTTCATATTATAGGTGGAGACAGACGTCTCTGATTGGCTTGTAAATCCTACTTAGTAGAAGGTTCGAATATTTAAATGAATGTGTAGACACTATTTGGCCTCTATTAATCTCGAAATTGTACAGTATTATTTTTCCGTATTACATTATTTTGCCTTGATGCCGGTGAAGGGCTCTTGACATATGGAACTAAGCTTATTTTTCCATTGCTCTGGTTGAATCTGAATGCCACCCATTACACAGTCTATCTTTCATGTTTTTTTTTTTTACACAGATCAGTTTTACAGATTAATGAATGTTATCGTACTTGTGGTCGTTTCAAAGACCAGCCGTATATAAGGTATACTACCCTTCCCCAGGATGCGACACCCCATCACCTAGGCACCTACTTAATTCTAGGTGAACAGGGGCAGCAGGAGTAAGGAAACATTCCCAGCGTTTTCCCCATGCCGGGGATCGAACCACGGACACTCAGTATGAGCTGAGTTCGCTGCCAACCGAACTACGGGTTTAGCGCTTTCCTCTGATTAAAATGTAACAATAGCGACCGACATCAATCTTCAACGGCTGATGTATCGTGTGAAATGGACGGAACTTTTCATTATTTTAGGCTGTGTAGGCACAGATTTTCATAGACTCTGTGTAATAACCAGAAAATGCAACTTCCGGTCGGCTCTAAACTTTTAGTGCTGATGTGTTTTTCTCAAAGGAAACAATTTCTTGATGTTAGGTTTTGTAGTAAGTTATGCGCCAGTTTTATTAATTAAAATGTCTTTATAAAGTAATTGGATAATGTCTCTTCTGATCAAAAATAAGTTACAGAACTTGACTTTATTTGGTTATACTAAGTTAAATAAACTTAATGGCCTTTTATGTGCCTATAACATCTGAGCTTGCATGAAACTTACTTTCTTATAAGCTGGTCAAGCTTACTTAGAGAAACTTTTGAATTGATTTTGGCCTGTGTAGTTCCAGTTAGCTTTATTTTGGAAGAAATTTGAAAAAAATTGAAATACTGTTTTTCATACGACAATATCTGAGTGTCGAGTCTGATTAGCTTCATCTCTTTCATGATGGTTACTTAATAACGCAATATCTGAGCGGCTTCAAGCTTAGTGTGCTGGTGTAGTTTAGGATACCTGGCTAATTATTCCTTCTGAAAGATATGAAATTTAGATATTAGTTTCCAAATGATAATTTGTGAATGCCTCTTCTGATTCCCTTCAAATCTTCATCACTAATATTTAACTTATCAATTTATGCCGCACTCTGTACTATTCTAGTCGTGTACATTGAGGCACAGACGACTAGGATTATCAAATAAGGGGATGTATGCCCAGTTGGGTTCATATTTCGCACCATGCTGGTTCTGCCACCTATAGGCCTACCCAGCTCAGCTCGCACCCCGCTTACCCTGTCTCACTCTGGCAGCCGACCTGACTCAGTCAACAAGTGTTTACACCGTCTCTCTCTCTCGGGCATAACCCTTCGGGTATGGGCAACTGAAACACACTGCCTGTGTACCACGACCCCAAATAAAACCTACAAGACGCTCCGAAGAGCCTTATCACTGACCCCGCTTTGATAAGCACCCAAATCAATTGTGATATTGATGCCTTAGCGGTGGTCACCCAGCAGTTGTGTTGAGAGAGAAGGGAGCCGAAGATGTCTCCACTTCATCGCCCCATACAAGACGCATCCGTCTCTCTATGAGTTGTCCTGAAATCGCGTCTGCAAGTTTCATCATTCAGACACAGGATCAGTAGGATCCAGGCCGAAATTTGCAGAAGTTTCCTCGATAAATTTTTGTGGCGTCACCTGGGTCTTCACGCGTCCCACTGTGTTCTTCAGTCACATGTTCAGCATCATCTGTATGTTTCTGCTGTTGTTGTTCAGCTCAGGACGGCTATTTCAGCAAGTCAGAGGTGAGTTGTGTGGTACACTGCATCCATCTCCGCTGTTTTTCTATGAATTCAGTGTGAATTCTTCACCAGCGCTGTGTATCCGAGTGCCCGAGGTCACTCGAAGCCACGTGGATCACGAAGCCACGTGTGGATAAGACGACGTGGATCTACAAGCCATGTGGAGCGAGCCACATGAGTTACCAAAGCCACATGATGTCTGCTGTCTGGCATCACCCATGACGTCACCTTGCTGCTCGCATCACTCCCCTGACGTCACGATGTTGCCCGACGTCTGCCCGACGTCACCTCGCGACGTCACCCACAACGTCTGCCTGACGTCAGCCTTGACGTTGCCGGACGTCACCTCGCGACGTCACCCACAATGTTGCCCGACGTCACTCCAGGACGTCTGCCCAACGTCACCTAGCGACGTCACCCACGAGATCTGCAGGGCTTTAAAGAGCTTCTCAAATCAGGGTGATTTAGATGATAGACTGCATCTTATGTCATGATCTGATTATAGACAGTTTTCGTCCTTTGTCTTCGTGACAGTGAGTGCTGAGAATCCTGCCTCACACACGAAAGTTGTAACGAAAGGAAAGACACTCTCAGGGCTTCACCTCAATGAATCTGCTTTTCTTTGTAAATTTTGATCCAGAATGAACCCAGTGATTCTTTTACCCTTTTGAAATATTAATAAAGATTTTCATCATTCCGATTCTCGATGAGTTGCTCCTGCAGTTTGCTAATGTTGAAAATATGGTGAGGAAGGTCCTCAGGTTCCATGTTGAAGGGCTTTCTTAACCAGATATATTTCATCATATTTTCGGGAATATATTAATAAAACTCTGATCAGTCTGCAAATATGTTGCACGATAATGCTTGACAACTGGATGAGTGAACGTGTTCCGTCATCCAGAAGTGCACTCGAGGATGGAAATGATGCAGTATTTCCAGCGTCAGTTTTATTTTTCCACACTTTCAATTTTCCCTTGAATGCTGATAATTTCTCTGACAGCCCAACGAATGTCTGATCGTGACTTTGCATTGAAATGTTCATGGCGTTAATTTAAAAAAATATGGGACAAGATGATTCGTTTCAACCAAATATATCTCAGTCTTGTTCTGCATTTCATGCAATCGTTGGAGCATCTTTCCTGTTGTGAGTAATCTAAGCTGAGAGTGATACAACAGGTACACATATTCCCAACCAATCTCACAACAAACCTGAATGAAGATTCAAGAGTTAAGAGCTCCAGCTCTAACAAAATTAACGACCTGAATGACCTGCATCATCACGTACTGCTACTCACATGACTCCATCTGATAGCCAAGATTTTAAGGGTGAAGGAGACAGTGAATAATCGGTACACGAGGAGATTGCCTCTTTCACTCTTGCAGTGAAACCCTGACGTGCTCCTAGCATTACTGGGAGCAATTCAAAATTCAGAAACAATTACTTAAAATTAGTTTGGAGATAAACCTGGAAGCAGTGGTATAAGTTATATAAATAATAATAATAATTACATCTTACAGTTAAGAATCATTGATATAAGGCATGCTGCCATGATGCCATACACAAGAGTTAACACACGGGCATTATATTAGGTATACTATCATCGCCGCTCGATGCACCTACAGCAGTCGACTAACACCCAAGTTCAATCTAAGGTACACTAACTACCACCCCACAGGATGCCACCCACAACAGTGGATTAACATCATCCTCAAACAGTTCATACAGCATCTCAGAACAATAAGTAAATAGGTTTGATCCGCTGAAGAGGAGGTTGCTGTTTCCAAATAAGTTGCCAGAAAATACAACGAGAAAATACAGCTGCAATACTCACTGCAGTTCATTTCATCAGATTTATCGTAACAGTCGAAGTGGAGGTCACATCTGTCGTTGTGTTGAACACACTGACCGCTGGCACACTGCCACTGTGCCTCATCACACTCACTCACAGCTGCAACAATAATAACACTTCACATGTAATGACCAAGACTGACATATATTGACAACTAGGGCAATATAGTTAGTTTTACACACACACGAGTATGTATGTATGTGTGTGTGTGTGTGTAGTGTGTGTGTGTGTGTGTGTGTTGTGTGTGTGTGTGTGTGTGTGTGTGTGTGCGTGTGTGTGTGTGTATGTGTATGTGTGTGTGTGTGTGTGTGTGTGTGTATGTGTGTGTGTGTGTGTATATATATATGTGTGTGTGTGTGTGTACTCACCTAATTGTGGTTACAGAGGTCGAAACTTAGCTCTTGGCCCCGCCTCTTCACTGACCGCTACTAGGTCCTCTCTCTCCCTGCTTCATGAGCTTATTCATACCTCGTCTTAAAGCTATGTATGGTTCCTGCCTCCACTACATCACTTGCTAGACTATTCCACTTCCTGACAACTCTATGACTGAAGAAATAATTCCTAACATGCCTTTGACTCGTCTGAGGCTTCAACTTCCAATTGTGATCCCTTGTTTCTGTGTCCCCTCTCTGTAACATCCTGTTTCTCTCAACCTTGTCAATTCCTCGCAGTATTTTGTATGTCGTTATTATGTTTTCCCTAACTCTCCTGTCCTCAAGTTTCGTCAGGCCAATTTACCTTAACCTTCCGTCATAGGACATTCCCCTTAGTTATGGAACTAGTCTTGTTGCAAACATTTGCATTTTCTCAATTTCTTAACTTACTTGACCAGGTGTGGGTTCCAAACTAGTGCTGCATACTTCAGTATGGGCCTGACGTACACTTTGTACAGAGTCTTGAACTAGATATCGGAACGCTGTTCTTGGGTTTGCCAGTCGCCCATATGCTGCAGCAGTTATCTGGTTGATGTGCGCCTGAGGAGATGTGCTCGGTATTATACTCACCCCAGTAATCCTTTTTCTTGAGTGAGGTTTGCAGTGTTTGGCCACCTAGCCAAAGACTGCAGTCTGCTGTCTTCTTTGCCCTTCCCCGATCTTCATGACTTTGCATTTGGCGGGGTTAAATTCGAGGATCCATTTGTTGGACCAGGCGTGCAGCCTATCCAGGTCTCTTTGTAGTCCTGCCTGATCCTCATCCGATTTAATTCTACTTATTAACTTCACATCATCTGAAACAGGGACACTTCTGAGTCTATCCTTCCGTCATGTCATTCACATATACAAAAATAGCACTGGTCTTAGGACTGACCCCTGTGAAACCCTGCTCGTCACAGGCGCCCACTCTGACACCTCGTCACTTACCATGACTCGTTGTCTCCCTGTCAGGTATTCTCTGATCCACTGCAGTGTCCTTCTTGTTATGCATGCCTGATCTACTAGCTTTTACACTAATCTCTTGTGAGGAACTGTGTCGAAGGCCTTCTTGCAGTCCAAGAAAATGAAATCTACCCACCCCTCTCTCTCGTGTCTTACTTCCGTTACCTTGTCATAAAACTCCAGTAGGTTTGTGACACAGGATTTTCCTTACCTGAATCCGTGCTGGTTGTCGTTTATAAGCTTGTTCCGTTCTTGGTGCTCCACCAATCTCCTCCTGATAATCTTCTCCATGACTTTGCACACTATACACGTCAGTGACACTGGTCTGTGTGTGTGTGGTGTGTGTGTGTGTGTGTGTGTGTGTGTGTGTGTGTGTGTGTACTCACCTATTAGTACTCACCTATTTGGGGTTGCAGGGGTCGAATCATAGCTGCAGGGGTCGAGTCATAGTGTGTGTGTGTGTGTGTGTGTGTGTGTGTGTGTGTGTGTGTACTCACCTAATTGTACTCACCTAATTTTGGTTGCAGGGGTCGAGACTCAGCTCCTGGCCCCGCCTCTTCGCTGTCTGCTACTGGGTCTCTGCTCTCCCTGCTCCATGAGCTTTATCATACCTTGTCTTAAAACTATGTATGGTTCCTGCCTCCACTATATCTTTCTCTAGTCCATTCCACTTCCTGACTACTCTGTGGCTGAAGAAATGTTTCCTGACATCCCTTTGACTCATCTGAGTCTTCAGCTTCCAGTTGTGTCCCCTTGTTTCTGTGTTCCCTCTCTGAAACAACCTGTCACTATCTACCTTGTCAATTCCCCGCAGTATTTTGTATGTCGTTATCATGTCTCCTCTGACCCTTCTTTCCTCCAGTGTTGTTAGTCCTATTTCCCTCAACCTTTCTTCATAAGACAGACCCCTGAGTTGTGGAACTAACCTTGTCGCAAACCTTTGCACTTTCTCTAGTTTCCTTACGTGCTTGACCAGGTGTGGGTTCCAGACTGGTGCTGCATATTCTAGTATGGGCCTGACGTACACGGTATACAGTGTATTGAACGATTCCTTGTTAAGGTAACGGAACGCTAATCTAAGGTTTGCCAGACGCCCATATGCTGCCGCAGTTATCTGGTTGATGTGTGCCTCCGGAGACGTGCTAGGCGTTATACTCACTCCAAGGTCTTTCTCCTTTGCCGAGGTTTGTAGCCTTTGTCCGCCTAGCTTGTACTCTGTCAGCGGTCTTCTTTGCCCTTCTCCGATCCTCATGACTTTGCATTTAGAGGGATTGAATTCGAGAAGCCAACTGCTAGACCAGATGTCGAGCTTGTCAAGGTCTGTTTGCAGCCCTGCCTGGTCCTCTTCCGATGTGTGTGTGTGTGTGTGTGTATGTGTGTGCAGTTTTTAGATTGGTTGATGCATTTGTTCAACTGATGTTTGAAAGAAGGGAGGGGTACCTAAGAACTGGGATAAAACATGCGTAATTTCTTTGTATCAAGGATAGAGACAAAATAATGTATTAGAATATTAGCTTGTTGAGTATACCAGGCAGAGCGTATCATAAAATTCTTATTGAAAGAGTTAGGGGGTAAAATAGAAAGATTGCAGAGGAACATGGAATTTTTACAATGTGTATAACAAGTGTTTTAATATTGAAGCATAAAACTGAATAATGATTAAATAAGATTAGAAACTTTTCTCTCATTTGTACAATAATTAACGCATTTATATACAGAAAAAAATGTGGCAAATTTTCCAAAAAGATGAGTAAGATGGGTATATTTATTCCGAAACGTTTCGCCTACACAGTAAGCTTCATTAGCTGAATACAGGGGAGGCAAATATGAAGACATCAACAATGGAGAGACAAAGATGAAGTGATCAGTCCATTAACTTTGAAGACGCAGTTTGAGGCGGTCAGTCCCTCAGCTTGGAGATGTGCTCAACTTAAAGGTCTTGAACACTGTCAAGACAGTCTTACTTGTCGGTATTTTGCCACATTATCATTTTGATCAATTTTGCAGATGAATGGAGGAGTCAGTACGTTACTGAAAGCAGTAATGAGTTTTTTATGCAAATAATGAGGCTCAGAATAGGGTATGAAAGAGAGAAGGGAATTATTTGCAAGTAAAAGTGGAATTTTGACAGGGATATAAGATGTTAACATGGTTGTTTAACATATTAATGGATGGGTGTGGAATCAGATGATATCGAATTAGATATAAAATATGAGTTGTCAAAGTTGCTGTTTGTTGATGACGCGGTTCTTTCAGCAGATTCTGAAGAGACGTTGCTGAAACTGGTGGATAAAACTGGGAGTTTGTATGTCAGAAAGAAATTAAAAGTGAACATACGACTGAGCAAGATAAAGAAAGTGACAGAAAAAATAAGGCAATGGGAGACTGGGTATCAGATAAGAGGCTGAAGAATAAAATAAAGGAATTCATATATTTAGAAGTGATCTTGTCTGCAGATGGATCCTTGAAAGGTTTTACTGCATCTGGGAATATCGTGCTACATTATTATATGAGTGTTAGGCATGAATTTTGAACGTTGCAGCGAGGAGGAGGCTGAAGATAATAGATATATAATGTTTGAGAGCAATGTGTTGTGTCATTGTTATGTAAAGAATTATGAGATTGGAGATTTGAAGACGGTGAGGTGTAAAAATCTTGGGTGGAGGTAAGGAGGGTTAGGGGGTTGTTCCATGAAGGGATGAAGAGAGGTGGTCGAGGACGCTTTGACTGATAGAGGAGTGAACAAACAACAGGCTTGTGTGAGCAAGTTCCATCAGAGTTAATGGATACAAGTGGGTTTTAAGACTTTAAGTGGTTTTAGGGTGTGAGCATGGTTATATTTATGTAGGATTCAAAGAAAACGATTCGCTGGTCTCGAGTCCTATAGAGTGAAAGGACAGTACCTGCACAATGAAGGGTGGGAGAGGATGTTACAGTCCTGGAGGTGGGAAATACAGAGTCTATACTCTAAAGGAGAGGTGAGGATGTTACAGTTCTGGAGATGGGAAGTACAGTGCCTGTAATCTGAAGGAGGGGTGAAGTTGCTACCGTTTTGCAGGTGGGAAGCACACTGCCTGTACTCTGAAGAGAGGCCCGGGCCCCGTGCTCCGGGCCCCCCACCAGAAGGGGCCCACACCAAATGAAGAATAATATTATGACACATTATACTGAGAATTTAATAGATCGCAAAAAGAGAAAATGTATGCAAAAGTTTGAATTGTGGTGGGATTGTCGTGTTGAGTCATCTGATCACTGGTGTTACATCATCGGTGTGAGTGCGTCGTCAGCTGCATGACGCGAGGATGACTCACAGCACATCATCATCCTGGGTGTGCAGGGCGCTGTAGTATGAATGACTGCTTGATCGTGCTCAGTATGTGAGCAACAGTGTGGTAGTGATAACCGGCTATGAACGAGCATGAAGCAAGGGCGGCTTGTTTACCTGAAGGTCATGAGCATAGAATGTGACATCCTACGCTCGTTGGATTTTGATGGAGTCATCAGAGACTTTTCCATCAGAAAAGCACAGAATGTACCTGGCTTATATTATTTTATCTGACTGAAGATAACTCCTCATAAGTCTGTACATTACTTTTGAGTTACACTTGCAAATGAACCGAAAGGCTGCTAAAATACACTATACAATTTATTGTATTATTTCTTCATCTTAAGAGGATGGTACGTATATTGAGAGTGGCGAAAGTTTTCCAAGGAGAAAATTAAAAGTCTTCTAACCATTAGAGTTTAACCTTTTTAATGCAAGGGGACCCCCACCAAACTGGGCCCCGGGCCCCCACCACCTAAATCCGGCACTATTGGCTGTACTCTGAAGGAGGGATGAGGATGTTACAGTTCTAGAGATGGGAAGTACAGTACATGCACTCTGAAGGAGGGGTGAGGATGTTACAGTTCTAGAGATGGGAAGTACAGTACCTGCACTCTGAAGGAGGGTTAGGATGTTACAGTTCTAGAGATGGGAAGTACAGTACCTGCACTCTGAAGGAGGGGTGAGGATGTTACAGTTCTAGAGATGGGAAGTACAGTACCTGCACTCTGAAGGATGGGTGAGGATGTTACAGTTTTGGAGGTGGGAATTACAGTGGGTGTATTTCCACAGACACCACACTAACTTTATCAATTTCAAGTGACCCCCACATTAATATGATCTATTTCAAGCGACCCCACATTAATATTATATACTATTTCCAGTA